>VXBR01001245.1:16734-133266 GCA_013400215.1 Cisticola juncidis | reverse complement strand
CCCGCCAGGCGGTCGCGCCCACCGCCGCTGCCACCGCCCCGGCCCGCACGCCTGAAGGGCCGCCTCGCGTTCCTGAGCTCTGCTGCCCGTCGGACATCCCTGGGCAGTTCTGACAGCCGGATTCCGATGGCATTACCGTGTCTTACAACAAACTCTCCGCTTGCCGTGCGGCGGCGGACGGGAACGCTTTAGGAACACCTGGAAGAGTTTGGGTCAGAGCTGCACCCCTATGCGCAGGGGCATAAATCCTCGCTCAACCTTCTGCAGTGACAAAGGAGGCATTTAAAAAAGCCTCCCCTTACATCTTCAGATGCATGCTCCTCTAAACTTCATTACGTATCTAGAAGACGAGGTATTTCCATGCCAGTCAGTGAGAATCAATTACATTGGAAAAGACCTCTGAGATCATCAAGTCCAACTTATGACCAAGCAGCACCTTGTCAACTAGACCACGGCACTGAGTGCCACGTTCAGTCTTTTCTTAAATATTTTGAGGGACAATAACTCCAACCACCTCCCTGGCCAGTTCATTCCACTATCTAATCACCCTTCCTGGGAAGAAATTCCTCCTAATATCCAACCTAAATCTCTCCTGGTTCAGTTTAAGACTGTGTCCTCTCATTCTGTTACTGGGTGCCTGGGAGAAGAGGCCAACCCCCACCTGGATACAACCTCCTTTCAGGTGGTTGTAGAGAGCGATGGGGTCTCCCCTGAGCCTCCTTTTCTCCTGGCTAAACAATCCCAGCTCTCTCAGCCACTCCTCACAGGATCTGTGCTCCAGACCCTTCTCCTGTTCTCTGTTGCCCTTCTCTGGACACACTCCAGCACCTCAATGTCCTTTCGGAAGTGAGAGACCCAGCAATGGACACAATACTCAAAATTTGGCCTCACCATTGCCTAGTACAGGGGAAGTGCCAAATACAAAGGGAAATCAGAGCCAGCAAACCTGTGGGGTTTGCTATCCTAGTAAAGCTCTGAAACACAGCATTTGGGAAATTTATATTGCATTTTCAATTTTCAGGGCCCAATCCTGATCCTACTTGGTTTCAGTGGGAGCAGAAAGGGGCCTTGTTTTAAGGAACAACATTTTTAAGTATATGATGACCAGGAAGAAACCCACGTTACTGTGTGCCACTCTGCTTTCGTACAAAAATCATGGGCGGTTCATTAAGCAGTACCTTTTGGTTGTAAAGTATTCCCCTGTGTGTGTGTCAAGTACATAAGTAGATCTGCATGTGTATAGAATAAAGTTTAACTCTCTAAAAAGCTTGCAGCATATATTTAAGAGCTAAAGAGGAAGGCTTAGTGCAGAAGGTATTTTAGCTAAGAATTAAAGCTAGTTTATAGCAATAAAAAGCTGCCAAATGATTTTTAAAACTGTGCTCAGCTAATCTGCACAATAATAATGTTTCAAGCAGAATTCTTACAATTCATGTTTAACATACTCAGAGGAGATTGTGGAGATTTACTGATAGTGATTTCACAGCATTTGGAAAGATGAATTTAATTTTTAATTTAAATAAGGCTTGTATTCAAATACTTAATGTAGTTTCTGTTAGTTTTTCAGTGGTATTTAAACCACTGATAGCTAATTCCCTCACAGAGGTCAACTCAGGAACTGGTTTCCAGGAGGGGTCTGAGAAGGAGGAGTGTTTTCTCACTCCAGAGGGATGTGGTTGTGGAAATTTCCTCTGCCTACCAGGACACCAATCTCCAGCTGCTGCCCTTCCTTCCTGGGGTCTGAGTGTGGCACCTCAGGGTGACCATCTCAACACCTGATGGGCTCCAGTCAACTCAACCCTGACTACATGCAGCAAGTAGGGTTAAGAGGCAAAGCAAGGTGGATGGGAACCTCCTGAGCAATTACCAAAAAGCAGGATCTTCTAGCTTGCTGAGATATTATGTGGGAAGCTTAATCTGTAAACAATGACAAAAAGCTTCATTTTTTACACCTCAGTTTCTTACCAGCACATATTAAAAGCTCCAGTGTGGTTCCTCGTTACCTTTCAGATGGTGGGCTAGATGATTAAAAGCATTATCTCTGTTAACACAAAGATGTAGGGAGAACAAAGACAGGCAGAGAAACCTCAGTAACTTCATCAGGGAAAATGGACCTCACAACACTGGCTGCTCCCAAGCACATCAGAGAAAACTGATTAAACCTTGGTAGCTGGAGTGAAGTCTGCCAAGAAACTGTATCCCAGATGCCTTACAAACTAAAGGTGACTATTGCTTATGGTATAGGACACATGAAAGGATGCAATGGAAACAGCATTTTGGGAACCTACAAGACTTACCATGCAATGTTTAGAGCAAAGAACACAGGAAGGGAGAAGGAAATCTGTGAGGGGGATCAAGGAGGAAAAAATGTGAGAAAATAAAGGGAAAAGGGAATGAAAGGGACTGGCCAGGTCTAGCTGAGCCCTGTGTCTGATCACCACAACCTATATTCTAATTAAATCCTGTATCTAGCTATTTTACATGTAGGTGCACTATCACTTCTGAGGGGATATAATCCAAACTAGATTAGTGTCTTGGTTTGAAAGACAGGTATCTGTTAGGAAGGGGGCAGGACCTCCCTAGAGATGGAGAATTCGAATCCCCTCCCTCCAAATTATTCCAATTTAAAAAAATTAAAGGAGCTTTCAGACAGAGGTATGGGGATAGGAATAACAGTTCTTTACTAGTATATATGACAAAACAACAACCAAACAACAACTACAGCATTAATAATAAACAGAACCAAGAACCTTGAGGGCTTTTTTTCACAAAAAAGCCCGGCGCAGTTTGATCTCGGTGCCCCTGCAGGACTCCGAGAGGCTGAGCTGGAAGGGAGGAAAGTCCCGGGCTGGTGGGTGAGATGAGGAGCTCTGAGCTGGGGGCTGGAGCGGCAGGGGTGTCCCGGCAGGGATGTCCCGGCAGGGCTGGGCAGTGCTGGGCTACAGAGGAGCAGGGGAACCTCAAAGCTCCGAAGAAGCAGCGGCGGTGGGGGAGAAGGCTGGAGAAAACGAGCTCAGGATTCCTGGGTACACGTACAGATGATTATAGATTTCCCCGGACGAGACAGAGGCAGAGTGATGGCCGTGATCTCTTCCTGCAGCCAGGGGTAGCTTGACCGTCCGTCCTCCTCGATGCCGAGAGCAAGAGTACGTTCCCTTTCCCCAGCTCTGTCTTTTTATCTTTCCCAAAGCTTCATCTCTCCCCTCTGAGGGACACTCCCACCAGACACTTAAAAAACAATAGGTGTAGCCTTGTGTTGCCACGTCCTTCAAGTACTCCCTTTTGTTCTGATTAAGTAGTTATTAAGGCTTCTTGGAAATTTATGGGAAAAAATTCTGTAAGTGGGAAAAAAAGCAAATCTAACCCCTAACAATTAGCCAACAAACAGTCTGAGTATGTGTAAGTGAATAGGACCCCAGGCCTCAGGTCAACAGTATGCACTCTGATTCTCTTTATCCTCACGTGAACTGCCTTCTCTCCTCTCAAGGGAGATTTCTGGGTTTGTCCCTCAAAGCAAGATGTGATCCCAGCTCTGCTGCAGTCTCTTTCTGTAAGCCTCAAGCAAGTCACTCTTATCAACCCATGCTTTGACTCTCGATGAAACTACCAGCCATCTACAGTGCAAAGATAAAGGATAAATAATTTCAGGTTGCTCAGAATGTGACTAGATTCTGCATGGCTACCAGTAATGCAGGGTACCAGCCTATAATCAGGACAAACAAGGAATATACTGTAAAAAAGAGATTAGCTTCATAGAAATTGTGCTGAAGTAATGACAAGTTGTCATATGATCCATTACGAGAAAGCCACATTTTTTAGTTTTGTACACTGTGGTTAAAGTCTAGAAAGGGAAATTTTTGTCAGAGAAGCTTATCACAGAAGACTCATTGGTATTCCTACAAGATCACAGAACTACAGAATCACAATGTGGGTAATGTTCAAAAGGACCACTGGTGGGAGTATATGGTCCAAATTGTCTGCTCAAGTAGGATTTCCCTAGAACACATCACTTGGAGTTGTGTCCAGAGAGCTTTTGAGTATCCGGCATGAGAGAGACATCAGAACTCTGGGAAATCTGTTCCAGTACTCAGACACCCACACAGTAAAATTCTCCCATATATTCAGGTGTATCTTGCAATGCATCAGATTCTGCCGGCTGCTTCTCGTTCCAGTGCTTGGAGCCGTCAAGGAGAGCCTGGCTCCGTTCTCTTGGCAACCCCCTTCAGATACATGAGTACAAATACACTGATGAAATACCCTCTCAGCCTTCTCCAGGCTGAACAGCCCAGTTCCCTCCTCCAGCCCTTATAAGAGAGATGCTCCAGTCCCCACATCATCTTTGTAGCTCTCCACGGCCCTCTTGTCCTGCGGAGCCCAGACTGCACCCAGTGCTCCAGATATGGCAGCAGCAAGCCTGAGTATAAATCATTCTTTTCTAGGTTTTGCAGACCATGGAGAGTCTCTGACTCATATTGGCAGACCTGCCAGCTCTTATCTAGGGGGACAAATGATATTCCTCAGTACATTGCAGAGGATCTGCATCCTCAAGAGAACCTGACCTCTCTAGGAAGTACCAATGCTCAGCATGTTGTAACTGAAGCTTAAATTTTTCATTTGTTGTTTCTAATCATCTCAGTGTGCAACTCATATTTAATTTCACAATCATTCTTATATGGTAGAAGTTGATTTTTTAGGGACTTGATGTTGGTTTGAAGCAGAACAGCAAAATGCAATAATGTCTCTGGGTACAATCTAAATTTGCTGAGTTCCATCTGTAAATAGTACTCTGAACAAAATTAATACTAGTAATTTATATGTGTCATGCCTAGTGGCAGGATTGATAATGATGAAAAGTCAAGACTGTTGTAATTAAGGATAAAAATTTGTAATAATGTATTGCAATATTTTGTATGTGACAGAACTGCCACTTAGCAGTCTGGGAGATTGGAGCTGTGGTTAGCAACAGCTTTTTGAAGGATTCAATATAATAGTAATCAAATTTTAACACATGCAGCAAAATGATAAATGTAGATCCAAATATATTTATGAACTTGTCATCAGCATTAACATCTATCAAGTTAAACAGGTATATCAGCCTATACCCATCTATCCATTAGAATTCATCTTCATTAGGGCTTTGTAATGTTCTGATCTCTAGTTCTTCTGGCTGTTGAAGCAATATTCTCTGCAAAACACAGTTGGAGATCAGTTTTTAAAAGACTAGTTATACCAGGCATTCAGATTCCCTGAAATTACTCATTTGCTTCTCTCATCTTCACATATGAAGGGCTATTAACTGTGTGCATTGATGTGGTCCTCATCACCATGCCAGTTGAAAACATAAGGATCAAATCAAAAGCAAGGGACAGTTCTCAGACATGTGCAGCCTTCTCAAAGAAAACAAATTGAACTGGGATGGATCTCAAAGAGTGAGTGAGACAAGCCTCTCCTGCCTCCTGTGCACCATGGGCTCCAGAGCCTGCAATGAAAGGAAGCACCTGGGCAAACTCATGCATCTTCCCTTGAGCTCCAGCAGTGCAAGGCTTGGATTCAGGGATCCACCCTGGCCTGCCTCTGTGCTCCCAGAAGCACACTCCTCACACCTTCCTCAGGCATGGACTGGTCCCTAGAGATGTGAGCTACTCCATACTTTGTGTGCACAAAGGGGTTTAATGAGCCTCCAGAAAGAGTATGTATTGATGGACCAAATATGAAATGTTCTGCTAGTATGAATGAAGTTATCTTAAGTGTGGAACCCTCTTTCTCCCCTCCTGCCAGGCTCTAGGCTCAGCAAGTTAGAGACTTGTAGCTCTTAACAGTGACTGGCTTCTCTGCTCTAGGGCTGTGAAAAGGGGAGGTTCCAAAGTTTTGGCCCATTCATTTTCATTTCTTTCTTTGCCCAGTCTGCAAAGGGCCTCTGCTGCTCAGCTCCCATTTGGCCTGAGCTGCAGCTCTAACAACACTTCCTGTTCAGGACTCAGAAACCAGAGATGAAAATCTTGTGAGGTCAGTTTGTCCATAACCTGGGCATTGTAGGACTGATAGTGCAATGCTTTTGGTCTCGAGCTGTCCCCTACTGCCAAAGCCATGGTAGGAGGCTGGAATACCTTGGCAGCAGCAGCATTTCCTGACAGCAGGGCAAGGGGCTTAGTACACAGCTCACAGCTCTGCCTACTGTGGTGGCAACTTGGGAGTATTACTGGGTGATATCTCTGTGTTCCCTGATATCACAAAAGGTGCAGGTTTCCACCCCTTATGTTTATCACTCAGGTGGCACACAGCTGTTTTTCCTCATCCTTATTTTACTCTGAGCTATATTAAATTTCAGCTGGGTCATTTTCAGAGCAGTTCTCCCTCTTCCAGCCACCCACACACATGCACCGCCCCCCATCTTGCCAGCACCAGTCTGTCTGTGCTATTCCACATCGCTTGGCCATGCCAAGTAAATTCCCAGTTCCAACTACTCTGATACAAAGGACAGCGTTCAAAATCAGAAATGCTGGTGGAAAGTTCTGATACCTGTTTTATCTTTTAAACATATTCTGTGGAGTGACAGGGGGTTACACTAGCAGAATCAGCTGCAAAATAACAACCTTCCAAATTATTGCATCCTTTCTATATTACCTGTTGTGCTGGTTTTGGATGAGCTAGAGGTGATTTTCTTCATAGTGCTAGCATGGGGCAATGAGAACACTGATAGCAGAGAGATGTGTTTGTTAGTGGTGAGCAGTGCACAGTGTCACGGCCTTTTCTGCTTATTGCATCGCCCCACCAACGAGTAGACTGAGGCTGCTCAGCTGGAACAGCTGACCCCAGCTGACACAGGGAAGCCCAGACCATGTGAGATCATGCTGAGCATAAAAAGCTGCGGACAATGGAAAGGGGACATTCAGAGTGATGATGGCACTTGTCCTCTCCAGTCACCATTACCTGTGAGGGGCCCTGCTCTCCTGGGAATGGCTGAACTCCTGCCTGCTCTTGGGAAGTGATGAATAAAATCCTGGTTTTGCTTTGCTCGTGTGTGCAGCTTTTGCTTTCCATATTGAGCTGTCTTTATCACAACCCATGAGTTTTCCCACTTTTACTCTTCTGATTCTTTCCCCCATCCCACTGTTGGGAAGGGAGTGAGTGGCTGTGTGGGGCTTGACTGTTGTCTGTGGTCAAACCAAGACACCTATTTATAAATGTAGAGATCAGTTAGGAAGTTCTATAGTTACAATTCTCTAGCTACAAAGCCAGACAGAGTTCTTGTTTACAAGCTCCTCATGCCCCACCTCTCACCCACTCAGGTCACAGTTTTTATTACACTTGATCCTCTGAATACTTGTGTTTTCTGGAGGGACTCATTAAAATCCATTGCATTTGAGGGGAAGTGGGTGAGTTTAATTAAAAATGTGAGTTTTATTCATTACCTAGCATGTCAATATTTTCAGCCAATGATTTAGAAAGAAGTAATCATAGACAGCATGTAGAACAGCAAGATGATTATGCTGTTCCCAAGTCTTCCAATCATGTCTTGGACCATCAGCATATCAATGCTTTCTACTGAGGTAATGGACAATGTGAGACATTCACTTTATCCTTCCAGAATCTAAGTAGATGAAGTAGATGAAGACATGTAAACAGAGGGAATTATTTGGCAGTAAAGTAGCTAATCACTAAATGAATGTCTGGATCAATACATATCCCCTAGCAAGACCACAGCATTTTAGCTCCAGCTGTTCCTTAAAGAGAAGCTAACAAATAAATATTGAAAGTCAAATTGATTTGTCTACATGATAAAAATTTGCTGTAATTTGCAGCAAAATGACCTAAAACTATTATGCATGTAAATCCCCTGCTAAGGTAAAATGTTACACCTCCCATGGTGTCTATGTCACCTGAAGGTCTGAAAGTTTAACTCCTGCCTCTGTTTTAATGCCTGTTTTAGCAGTAGAGCACCTCTCTTTTGCTCCAGGTCATTAAAAAAAAAAAAAAAAATCACATCATGAAAACTGCCTTTTAAGTGCATATGTGGGAATCTTCTAAGTATTTTCACAAAATATTTGGTGCTATCTCACACTGATGCCTTTGTATACAGGGTAGAGGAAATGTAACCAGAAGCAGGCAAATAATTAAAAACACAAGGTGGGAGGCAATGGAGTAGCCAGGATCCTAAAAACTTCATAGGAAAATAAGCCCTAAGCTACAACTGAATTTTCTGAGTGCCAGATCTTAAATTAAATCTTTTGGAATTGAACCCTGAGATTCTAAATCAGACTCCTTTAAAATGGTCTTGACCACAAAATTACTTTGTGATTAGGTAAGAGGTAAAGGAAGGAACGCATCTTATCTCTTCGAAGTTCTCCTGAAATACAAGGCAACAAGATGTCAGAAGAAGATAACCTACATGGTGTTTGCACTTCCTAACTGGGACCTGGCTGGTATTTGAAAAACTGTGAATTAAGTAATTTTATGTTTGCTAACAAGGGTAAATTGATTGGGTTTTTTACATTAAAATGTGTGTTTAAAATGTTTTATTTTTAAATGATAATCTGGAATTTGGAGTTTATCCAAAATTCAGTCTTTTCAATAGCTAATGTTCCTCAAGCTGTTAATGGATAAAGTCCTCTTAAGCAATTCTAGGGTTCATCTGGCTTTTTAAATGTCTGCTTCGGGATGAGCTAAATCCCCAGAAATGCCTAGTTCTCTCAATTAAATGTGAAAGAAGCCCACAGTGTCTGGCTCCAGTGGAAACAACTGCACTGGAAATGTCTGGAGCTTATACAAATGCAGAGCCAACACCCTGTGAGCTGCAGCCCTCCTGGGGCAAGGGGAAGTTTAAAAACTGGGGCTCAGATCTCTTCTCCCACCCCGAGGTACGACCATCAGTAGTGAGTACAGCGAGACGTTTGCACCCTGGGAAGCACAGGAGGCTCAGCAGAAATTTATGATCCACACAGGAAATTGTCCGGGTTTCTCTAATTTTCTGAAGGAAGTAAAACTCAATGGTTATTGCAAGAACCCCTTAATGAAACACAGTATTGGATGCATTCCCTTCTTGGGAAACAGGAAAACTTCACTATCTGCACCATTCTCAGTGTGGTGGTTCTAGCAGCCCAGATTTGAGGAAAGTGCTTCTTCCTTGCCACAGTTTCTGAACACTTGGATGCTTCCTACCTGAGAAATTTAATAGCTAAATCGTGTTTAATAAATAATGTCACAGCACAAATTTTTATCACCCAACCTCTGATGCAGGGGCCAGAAATATTGCATCTCTATTTCCTGGAAAGGAACCTTTAGAAGAAGAGGAGCAACAACTGAATGAGTGTTTCCCACCAGCTCAGTTGTCTCAGCTTGACTGCACACAGTATAGACACAGGCATGGTGTGGATTTAGATGTGTTGTGGTTTAGCCTCAGCCAGCAAGTCGGCCTCACACAGCCACTCACTCACTCTCCCCTGGTAAAAGTGAGAAAATTTGTGGGTTGAGATAAAGTTCTGTATGTAAAGCAAAAGCCAAGCACACAAGCAAAGTGAAACAAGGAATTTGTTCATCACTTTCCATGGGTAGGTGTTCAGCTATTCCCAAGAAGGCAGGGCTCTGTCACTCATAACAGTGACTTGGGAAGATGAACACCATCACTCCAAATGCAGCCCTTCCTTCTACTTCTCCAGCTTTACATGCTGAGTGTGAGTGAGGTCCTGTGGTCTGGAACATCCCTGTGGTCAGCTGGGGTCAGCTGTTCCCGATGTGTCCCCTCCAGGCTTCTTGTGCACCCCCAGACTCCTCACTGGCAGGGTGCGTGAGCAGCTGAAAAGGCCTGAGCTCCCTGTAAACACTGCTCAGCAGCAAGGAAAACATCCTTGTGTTGTCAACACTGTTTCCACCACAAATCCAAACATAGCCCCATGCCAGCTACTCTGAAGAAAATTAACTCTATCCCAGCCAAACCCAGGACAATAAGGGATATGATTTTGTGATATTTTTATTATTGACTGTTTGTTTGTGACTGGCGCAGGGTGCTGGATGGGAATAAGACCCTAAGCTGTAATGGGGAGTTGCTCTTATTTTACACAAGAGAGCAATGGCATATTGAAACACTCACTTTGATGGTTTCCCTTGTCTGCAGGGAGTGCTCAGTAAAAGCTTTCTGCTACGTCTGGATCGACATAACTGGGATTGTTGGTCCCACATGAATTGAGCCAGGAAGTACTGCAGTACAGAGATGGTCCAGATAGGAAAACAAATGTCAGTGACATACAAGATCTAATTTCAGCATTAGGCTAACGATGTGACTGATGCTGAGCCAGTAGGAAATTATTATGGCCTAGATTAGATTATGCATGCAATGTCAGAAAGGCCCTTCTGCACCCCTGCATGCATCCCTGCCCTTCCTCACAACTCTGTGGAGTTGTCTTGGCCCCTTGCCTCTCTTCCATCACACTCTTGTTAATACAGGTAGAGTAGAAAGCTGTACAAGCAATTACAAGCTCCACCATAATGCTCTATCACACACCTTCCCTCACCCTCTCCTGAAATCTCGTTAAGGAATGAAAAAACAAAAACAAACAAAAAAGAAAAGCTGTCTGTGTGGAAATACAAAGTGACCTCTCTTATGCATCCATTGGTATTCGTTTCACCTGCCAGAAGCACAAAGACTTTTCAGGTCCAGAAGCTGCTTGCAACATTAGCAGAGCCAAGAACAAAATGAATGACTTTGACACAAACCAGAAGGGGAATTTGAGTCCAAGCAACTCCAATCTCACCTGAAACTCTCCAGCCATCAATTCCCATTGGCACAGCATTGGCCAACAGGACTCCCCCAGCAAAAAACCTTTCCTCTCTTTCTCTGTCCAACAAAAAGAGCAGGTTTGAGTTAAAGGATAGTTATGTTTATGAAATGTTCTTTCCAGCCTCATGGATGAGGAGAGAAGCCATCTTTTCTCATACTTCAGCCAGAATTAACAGAGCACTGTGCAAAGCCATACATCCACACATGGTAACATGAAGCTCACATTACACAGGAGGATGGCAAGATATCTGGTAAAGGACTGTCCAGCTGGCTTCAAAAGACAATGGTGAGACTTCATGGAAATAGGGAAACACCACAGAATCACTGTCAGGGAAGCTGTTTCTATCATGTAGGCTTACTATCAAACCTCAGCACATAAGTCTGGAGGAAAGGTACCAGTCTAAGGGGAGGTGTAGGAGAGGGTGTAGGAGTGATCCCTGTTTCTCCACATGTGGCTGCAGAACAACAGGAGTTGTGCAGAAAGGGAAGAAACTGTAGGGGAGAAGCTTTGGGTCCCCTCACTCAGCAGCACATACTCAGATATCAGAGAACCTCCTTGCCTGCACTCAGGTGAATCTGAATCAGCCCTGCTGACCCAAGTGCCTCCTAGGTGTGCATCAGACTTAAACTGAAAACAAAGTTTTCACTGGCTTGAAATTTCATATGAAACCAGGGCAAATCTGGATCTGAAAACAAAATGAGCCAAATTCAAATGGGTTCCTTTTTTAGAAGCTGGTGCTAATGCCCATGAAATAGCTGCATTACTCTTTGTGTTACACTTACAGTTTTGCATGAAATGTTGCACAAATCCTTAGCATGGGTTTGTCCTGCATTTAGATGGCCAGTGGGGTGATTACTTCATTTGGTAGCAGCTGGGTGTTTATTTATTCAGTATACTGTTAGAAGCCCTTTAAAGTTGACTAGAGCACTGTATAGGCATTCTTTTGGGTTAGCTTGTAAAACTTTAGTGAGATATACCGGCAGTGCTTCCCTGAGCTTGCAGACATTAGCAGAAATGTCTGCATCAGGCCCTTGCAGTACTGTTTGAAATGCTGGTGTCTGGGATGGCATGAAAGTGGGATTGATCTTTATTAACTCTATTTCCGAAACTTTATTTTTAGTCAATCAATTATTTCGAAGTTTGACCTTCTTAATGGCTGGATGGTGACTCACACTGAGACTTAGCAAGAGAGATTAAGCTGGACTGAAACAAGCTGAGAGGTGTTACTTAAAAGATAGCTGTCCATACTATAGTTTCTCCATGAAAAAAAAAAAAGGAAGCTCCAGGTTGGAAACACAGAAATATATGTTTTTCTTCTATCCAGTAAGTGAAGGTTGTAAAGCATAGAAAAGGGATAAGTAAAGAAAAATTAATCAGGAGAATCCTATAGAAGCAGAGTTGGAGACTCTAAAAGACCAACACAAGTGGTATTTCTTCAAGACTGAGACAGATCATAGTAATGGCATGAGTGTCTAGTGGAAAATTTTCCATCTTCATCACTAAGGCAAGAGGACACAACTTTTTTCTGTTCTGTACAGAGGAAGAAGGAGTAAAGGAATTGATACCACATCAGTTCTGTTAGGATACTTTAAAGTAAATGGTAAGCAAATAGGAAGCCAAGCAACAGGATTGCTAAGAAACAGCTATTAACCTCAGGCAATCTAACATCTCCAGGTCAAGACAATTTCTGTCTGGCATGTTATTACAGATCGTGCATCAATCCTGTCCCAAATAAAAGATAAAGAGTTAAACCAGTGTTTAGAGTCTACCCTATTGCTCTGAGCAGGAGATAGAGTTCCCAGATCATCCTGTCAGAGATGTATGGCCTAGATGCAAACCAAGGATTTACCAAAGGCACTTGAGAGCTCCCAAGAAATCCTTTCAGGAAAGAGGTACTCTCAAAAGATTGCAAAATGACATTTAAAAAATTATTTCTTGCAGCATGTAGGATTGAAACAAACTTCTGGCTCTTAGCTCTTACCACCTCCCCCTCCTTTCTGCCAGTGATATTGGGGAATTCTTCATGGCCTCTGTGATTCCTATTTAACAGTGTATCTTCTTCAATGGCATTGTAGGGAATCACTGAGGACTATCCCTATGGGAAACACCAAGAGAATTGCAAGAGCAGGTACCTGGAAACAAAAAAAGGGAGGGTATTAAAAATGGACAATAAATCTTTGAATTTAACCTGCATCCAGAAGACAGAACAGCGACTTCCACCAGGAATGGAAAAATAATTTCACACTGAAAAACCTACCCCAGAAAGTTTTTTCCTTGGCAGAGTATTGGTGTGCTGGCATCCACTTCCAGTGTGAGCTGTATGAGCTGACTAAGAGGATATCCTATTCCATACATGTTCCCTTTTGGGAGCCAACAGTGCTGCATTGGGGTTGTTTCTCTGCTACCCTTTACCTGTTTGGATGAGTTCCCCAAGGTGCTGCCCCTGTACTCAGCCCCAGGAAGACACCACCTCTGACTGAGACCTCTGTCCAAGGCTGCTATAAAGACGTTCTTGCAGATGTGCTACAGCATCTGGCTTCTTGCCTTAGGTGATGAGGCAACCTCCCTGTTCTTGGACGGGCAGACAGCTGCCTTCCTGCTGCACTCAAGCAGCGTTCAGCATGAGGTCTCAGGTGGCCAAAGCCTACCAGCATGGCAGAGACCAGTCCTTCCCTGGAGAATGAGAGGGACCACTGCACACAGATTCCCCAGGCTCTAGTTTTTCTAGCCTGAGCTAAGTACCTGTCAGGGCTTCTTCCCCTGCAGCGTTTCCTGAAGAGAAGCTTAGACTGGCACTGGTGTTACCCTGCCAGGGCTTCATGCCCGACCAGGGGACCTTCAGAGCAGACTGGATTTCACAGATTAGAGGCTCCATCCTGGTCTCCCAGGCCACCCCATCCCTGCTGTGGTTGGCAGTGCACACTCCCTGGCACATCAGCTGCATGTGGTACTGCACTTATACATCAGGAGTGCCATAATGTGGGCTGGCTGCTGCTGCTTCCTGCACTTCCAGAGCCCACTAATAATGTGTCATGGGGGCAGTGAAGTGCCCCAGTCCATGCCTCGGCCATCTGGGGCTTTGTCTTCTGGGGCAGCATTCCCTGGGAGAGGAAAAGGGTGCAAGGAGGGGAAGCAGGGGCTGGGGTGCCCCCCCAGGTCCTGCTGGGCCCGTGGCAGTGTCACTCTGGGCAGTGGGTAGGAAGGAGAAGCTGGCAGCAGGCACCAGACCTGCCTGCACTTTGTCTCAGGATTTAATGCCCTCAGTCTCCTTCTCCACCCGATGTGTCTACACACAAAGCACTGCCAGTTCTCCTCTAACAGGCATTATATTATAATAGGCATTTATCTAAGGCACCCAGGGCCTAGACACTCTAATTAGAGAGCAGTTAAGGTCAGACAAGTGATAAGTTAACAGTAGGCTCTGACTCAGCTTACATGCCTTGTTCATCTCCACTCAAAACCATTCAGTTTGCTGACAGTCATACAATTTTCTACTAGACAATCCTGAATGTGTGTTTGGCTGTGAAATCTTTCACAAAATTGCCAGAGTTGAAGAGTGAGTTACTGTGTTCCCAGACAGCATTTTCCCTGGCCTGCCAGCATCATGCTCTCCCATGTGTGTTTAGTCATCTGCCATGATGTCCTGTGCCTGCATGTGCATGAATTAGCTAAAATAAATGGTCATGGCAGGGAGGAAAATACTTTCCTTGATTTCATATCTTATCCATGGTAATTATTTTCTGTTCAGCTTAATGCTTCTCTTTGTATTTCCTTCCCTTTTCCCTATCAGCCTTTTCCAGTAAACAAGAGAGCTTGCAAGGTTAGCTGAGATTTTTATTTTTTACTATATGAAGGGCACATCAGCACATTAACTTACTGGACATGTAGCATCTTTAGCTGCTCAGAACACTGCATCAGCAGCACCAACAGCAGGCAACCCACTGTGCTCTTCAGCAAAGGCACTGCCCTCCAGTGCCCAGGGGAGACAGTCGAAAACATTATGCAGAGGATCAGGACTGTAAAAGTCATTTTGCCCTTCAAGTATGCAAGGCTTCAAGAAAGGGAAATGATAATTTTGGAATAGAAAGCCTACCCCCTAAATGCAGCTCAAGCCATTAGAAAACAACCTAATACAAAGCACTTGGATTATTATGTGACTAATATTTTCAGTTTTAAACTATCTGGCCAAAAACTACCCAAGAAACATGCTAAAATATACCAAATATATTCCTAGAGCTGTGTTTGCTTTTTGTCTTTCTCCCATCGCACGGTACCACTTTTCTCTCACCTGCTAAATTCATCACCTGCCTGTTGTGTCAAGTATATACCAAACTCACCCCTGCTCTGCAGATGAACTTCTGGGAGATGGGCTGGGCCCTGCAGAGATCTACAGGGAACCACCATGGAAAAGTCGCCGTGTCCTCACTGAACTACATGTGTTTGGAGAGGACATCCCTCCAGCCAGAGGAGAGCAATCACAACAGCTAAATCATGGGACTTCAAAGCTTTCAGTGCTTTGTAAATCCTCAGCACAGCAGCTGCCGGGTATAGTCATGGTGAGCAAAACTGATCAGTCTCATTTAATCATGTCACACTTCATTTGTGCCACAAGTGGCAGGGAGCTGGTCAAAACAAGGTTAACAGGCTACAGTGCGTCACAGGCCAGTAATCAGATTAGACGGGCAGTTGCCCAGTTACTGGCCATGATTATATTCACCCCATGATACTGCTTTTAACTGTTTGTGACTGGGTTGCCAATCTGGTATTAGAGGCAGGAAGGACAAGGCTAAGGACCCAGGGGAAATGAGTTATTGCTAGAGATTAAATGAAGCTTCCACAAGGTGCAAAATAAAAACTGACAAGAAAGATATAGAAGTATTTGCATTTTCATACATAATATGTTACTCTTTTTTTATATTGTGAGGGACCATTTGTATGGATACAGTAACTTTTAATCTATCATTATACTCACATATATTTACCTCAGCACAACCATTAAGCAATCTATTAAAAAGTGAGAAAAACGCACGGGGCTTTTTCTTACTATTTTATAGGTCATAATAAAACAGAACCTTTCCTTTGACACTTCCTTGATTATTCAATTTGGGATGCATTTTTCTTAGCTGTCAGATTTTATTGCTACATCGTCAGCTCAATGGGGACAGAGCATAAACTGTGTGGTGTCAGTGCAGCTCCAGGTCATGTTACAAATCGGTGGGGTCCTGCAGACTAAGTATGCAAAGAGAGTGATGTAATTTGAAAGGAGACACAGGTCAGTCATGCTAATGTCCCTGGCTGCCTGGCATCAGCGAAATGCTGGGCCTTGATGTAGAGTTGCTATGGGAAATAATAGTGTAATAAATTCAAAGATTTTAAAAAACACTGTGTTTTAAAGCCAGTGTGATAAATAAAGATACAAAGATTCCTCCTTCTTCTTCCGTCAGTTTTTAGAAGATAAATCAGAGGATTTTGCCTAAGAGGGCAAGCGTGGGCAGGAGGGTCCTGGAATGGTGGTGCCTCCTGATGGCAGCCAGAACAGCTGCTGTGCTCTTCCCTTGCTGTTTCTTAGGCAGATGAAACACAGGCACTGAATCAGAGCTGGCCACCCACCTTACACCATGAAGCAGTTCCCTTTGCCAAGATGTTAATTTAAGGGAGAGTAAAACTGTTCCCAAGTTTGCACAGAAATACATAATTAATGAAAAGATAATTAAATTGGTTTATTATTTTGGGAGTCTGACCTTTTCTACACTGAAATTCATGTTCTCTGCCTTGGCATGTGTTCCTGTGAAAAGTTAGACATCTGTTTCTCTTCTGTGACTCTGTTTTTACTGTCTGTAAAGCGTATTTGATCCTATTATGATATGAAGCCTTACTATGCAATCAAAGTGCCCTGAAGATTCACAAACAAAGCCCTAATTTTCCTTCAAGTACAACTTTGCCAACAGGTAGAGCTCCTCCTATTCAGGGTCTCTGCCTCAAGAAGATCAAATATTTAACAAAAACAGGAAGAAGTATTTCTCTATGCATTTTCCTCAGCTAGTGGAATGCAGACCCAGCACGAAGAACAGAGCCAAACTAAGAACGATGCTGAAATGATAGGAGGTAACAGCACCATGCACCCCGCACTCTGGCCAGCAAGGGGCAGGTTTGCACCCAGCCTTGCCTTAAGTGGGGGCTATTTAACCAGTGAGGCAAAAAGCACTGCTGGAAATCATCTTAACAGCAGAACTGAGGAACCTCCTGAACCCAGGCTTATCTGAAACAGCCGCAGCTGCTGGAGCACACGCTCCTGGGTGAAGTCAGGCCATAGGCACTTTACATTTGAGGCTGTCAGCACATCCTTCGCTGTCACATCCCCTTGGCTTCCATCTGGCATACACCTGTGACTTGCTCCTGGCTCTTGGTAGTGCAGATGTCTGAATACGGGACAAGCCTTTCCTTTAGATGGTTCAGGGAGGGTGAAAAACTGATTTCTGCCCTGATTTCCCAATCAGAGAACCTCATAATCCATTTCAGGAAAAATGACCTGGATTAATTTAAAAAATGTAAGAGCTTTCTGTGAGTTATTCTGGTTCGTTTTGCCTGGAACAGGACCAGGAGTGCTCACACAAACCAGTTTGCCAGGTGAGCTGATGGACTGTGGTGGCTCTAGCCAGAGGAGAGGTACCACCTCTGACTGACACAGCTGGATTGACGACAGGACTTGTGACCTTAGCCCTCCACCTGGCAGGAGAAAACTTGTTCCTTTCCCTTTTCTAATTCAGGACACAGGTTTTATCCTTGAGGGGGTTGGGAGAGGCCCAGTAAATCTGCACAGGAGATTATTCCTCTATGCACTTTCCTCAGCCAGTGGAACACAAACGCAGAACAAAGAACAGAGCCAAGCTAAGAACGATGCTGAAATGATAGGAGGTAACAGCACCTCCTGTGGTGGAAGGACAGTTTCAGTGCAATGGTTTCTTTAATGTGGGGTTGGAACAAAAGGAAATACAGCTGAGTGAGAGACACTCCCCAAACTTCAGTGTTGTCCAGGGAGGGTAGTACAGGCCTGTAGGAACTGTCTGGGGAGAAAGCTGATAATGGGAAAGCTTGCAAAATCCAAACTTAATCTCTTGCGCTGTAGAGAACTAATCCCCATTCGTGACATTAATCTTTTCAATGGAGATATAACACCCTTATCTTCCATGTTGCTGACTGAGCCAGAACGTAGGGCCTATGCTCTTTATAGGTTGGATATAGAACTGTAGAAATCCTTGCACTGACATTGTCTTTCTGCTGGGTCTTTTTAAGACTTCAGTATGGACTGGGCTCCCTTTGATGGCATCCTGACTTTGCTCTTTTTAAAGAAACATTCCCATGTGTAGTCCTGATACAGCCCCTTCACTTGACCTAAAAAGTATCTCTTGACCCAGCAAGGAAGAGGCCATTGGCAAGTAGGACTGTAACAGCCTGACACTCATGGCATCCCACTGGATGATCTCCAGAGCTGGAGCTGGCTGGCAGTGGGTATGGCTCTGGTTTCTTCCATTTGGCATCAACTGAAGGGTTGTCATAGTTTGGGTTTGCTGCCACAAAATCAGTACTTGTGTTGCAAATCTGGGCAAACAAATTAGCCTTGAGACAAATCCTTCTTTCCTCACTGGAGCAGAGGCCAAACAGTTTGCCCTACATACAGCGCTCGAGCCAAAACCAACTAAATTTTCTGGTCTTCTGCATTACAGTTATAGGTTCATCCTCTTCTACCTCTTTGTGACCCATCAGCCCTGCTGGAGATTTTGTTGATTTCTCCTTTTTATCCTTGCTTCTTGTTTTTGCTGTTATAAGCTTCCTTTCTTTAAAGAGAAAGGCTCTAAGTGACTACAACAGATTGCACAAGTCCTTGTGCTAACCAGGGCCTTGAGGCAGGGATATTTAGATGCTCACCAGCATCTCTATAAGCTGCAAGATAACATATAGGTTTCTATGGAATCAGGAAGTATTGAACTTCATGGTATGAGATAAAACTCAAAGGATATAATCCTTCATTTACCAGTAGACATGTTGTGGCAGAGCAGCACAGCCTTTCCAGCATTTAAAAGCAAAACAGTGAAACAAATCTGAATGTATGAGTCTTAATATGCATTAATTGCAACTAGAATTAGACTTCATTGGATTGCCAAAATTATAAACACAGTCAAAATGCTCAGGGTTTCCAAATAACTCTAGGATTTGTGAATAACAGAGAAACAGGCAGTAGCAAGGGAAGGAATCGAAGTTCCTATATATCATATTGATTAAAACACAAGGGCTGCCCTTCAAGGAGGAACTTTGCATCAGGAGGGAGATGTATTGGCTGCTCTCCTAAGCTGCTTCTGGCTCTGCCAGCGGCAATTCAGGACGTATGACTACCTTGTCATAGATAAAAACAAATCTGTGTTTTCACTCTCTCCACAGTAAAAATATAGCCCGGCAAAGATACGTGTCTTAATTAACCCTTTGGGAACAGAAGACAAAAGCAAATAACAAACAGACTATTGTACACATGGAAAGCATTTTGACAGTGAATCCATTGAAGTCAGGTGATTTTTTTGTTTGTTTTCACACAAAAGAAAAATTCACCTCTGTCTGGCAACCTAGCAAAAGGTCACACAACACCAGAATCCTGTTAAGAGTCCAAGCTCAAAGACCCAAATGAGGCACTGTGTGGGTTTCACCTACCTGCTGCTGCTCTTTGTTGGCACAGATTCCAGCTGTGCGTGGGTTGCTGCTTCGCTGCACAGGATGCAGGAGCAGGAGTGAATTATGACAAGCTGACACCACTACTTCCTTTGAGAAACAGATGCCCACATTTGACATCCCTCGAATCTCTTGCTTAAACAATGAGAGCAAATGGGTCTATTTGAAGTTTGTACAAGCAGGTGCATGTTGCCCTTCGGCTATACACAAACACTAGGAAAGCACAATTAAAGCAAGAAGAAAACAAAACTAGTTTTTCCTTTGCAGCTCAAGAACAGGACACCTGTGCAGCAGGGAAAGAGCAGAGGGGGAGAAACAAAGAACAGTTTGTGCTGGGCTGACAGAGATGAAAGATGTGCTGCTATTTCCTGAGCCACTTTTCATCAGTGTAAGAACCCAGACCCTGATCAGATCCTAGCAGACTCCAAAATGGCAATAGTTCATCCCAAGTGTTTCATGGAAACTGAATTTTCTTCTGAGATACCTTCTAATTGATTTTCTACAGAACAGAAGGAAAAGCCCTCTTTTTGATGAAAGAATTACTTGGCCTCATGGGAATTCATCTGATGACAGTGCTGCTCACATCAGGGCCTTACCTGTTGATACCTGGGTAGCACTCAGGGGCCAAGCAAGCTGCCAGGGGCACACTGGAAACCTGCAGGAAAATCAGAAAGGTGATTTTGCTCAAGTAAAACACTGGCAGGCCGATGCTCCAGCTCTTTTCTTCCCCACCACAGGCACAGCAGCAGGGCCTGCACAGGGAAGCCACCACAGTGGGTCTTCCTCACAGTCAGAGTTGAGTTCCACAGTGACTGTTGCCATGAGAGCAATTCTTTCCCAAGTGAGGTATAAAAAAAGGAACATTTCCTCCATTATATTGCTGTTGCAGACTTTCTTGGGAAGATGCTTCCCTTTCTGCCCCGGAGCTCCACCTCCCTGGTATGCCCAATAACTGTCAATATAAATGTTGAGGAATCTTGTAACTGTTGGAAAGGAATCAAATCCTTTGAATCATACAACAGAAAAAAGAATTTTCTTGAAAGGAAAATTCTAATGCGCACAACTAGGGAGCAAACTGCCACTCTGTGTTAATTGTCTTGAACTCCTTGGACAGTGGAGAGAACTGCCAGGGCCAGCTCAATAAACAGCATCAGCAGCCTGGGAGGAGCAGCCTCGGAGCAGGTGGCAATTGCCCTGGAATGTGCCTACAGGCTGAAGATTCTGCTGCCACTTAGTCCTGGCTTCTCTGCATCACTGAAGCTTCACTACAGCTAATTAACAGCACAGTGGCAAAATGCTCCCTGCATGTTAACATATGGTCACCACAAGCAATCCAGAGCCCTGAGCTCTCTGACAGTGCTGGGAAGTAATAGCAAGAGCCAGGATTGACGCCAATCCTGGTTAAACTCAATGTAGCAATGCTACTTTCCCACAAAGTTTCCATGAGTTGTCTTCTCATCTGAATTTCATTCCCTTATCCTGCCACTGAATGAAGCACTTGTAGCCCACAAAGTCTCAGAATGTAAGTAATCCTCTCCTGGTGTAAATAACAGCAGCCTCTTTTGGTAAACTGCTGTCAGCCCATCCCTTCAGCAAGCAGTACTGGCAGGTGGGGTCTTAGCCTATCTGCACAGGAAAAGAAATTGCACTCAATGTCTCTCCCTCAGCCCAGAAAAAGCCTGCAGGAATATCTTGTGCCATCTGAGCTGCCTTCATTAAATTTTCCTCTCCTGCTTTGCACTGCACAGTCTGTAAGGTAGGTCGACCATGCAAGACTGAAACTAGTAATAAATATGTCACGTTGAGCAAATAGGACATGCAAATTGGAAGGAGTAAGAAACCTCTGTGGCACTAGGACTGCTGAGGGGCCTCTGCAAGACTGTTCTTCATTGTGACAGCAAGAGCCTACAAACTACACAAGTAGTACAACAGTGGATATATAGCATCTAAAATGCCATGTTTCTGAATTTCCTGAGAAATCTTAAATCCTTGAACTCAAGATCTCTGACACAAAGAGGGCAGTTCTGATCATCTAAACGAGAAAAAAAACATTATGTATAGACAGCTAACATAATTTTCAGCGGGGAAGAAGGTATTATCATAGCAAGCTGCTGTTAGGCCAGTAAGAATTTGAGTTTAACTGAGGATATATTGTATGAATGTTGCATTCACCCAGATCATCTTTGCTTCTAGAAATATATCTACTTTCTTTAGCTTAATAACTATGAGATGTCTCATTATATCCCCACACCAAACACCTCAAGTCAGACTGAAGCACATATGCCAGTTAGGTTTTCAGGGGTTCAGCTCTCTTTTCCTGGCTTTTTTGTGGATATCAGCTTGACTTGTGCTCTCTCTCCTTCACTACTTAGGACAGCCCACACAGCCCTGCGTGTGCCAGAGCAGTTCAGGGGTTGCAGCTAGGCCAAGGCAGAGGTTCTGTCAGCTGGTTGTGGTCAGAAGCTTCTCCAAGCTCTCAAGAAGAGGAGACAGAGAGTTTTCCCTTAGTTTCTTCTCCTGCTTCTCCAAACTCTGAACCTCCATCTTGTGAAATAGGCTTATATAATAAAACTATCATATTGCATATAATAACAAGAAGCAACTCTAACCACTCTTAGTTTTCAAATTCTTAGTATTTCCTCAGTTTGTTTCACATCAAATATATCCACCATCAACAGGTGATGCTTGCTGACTTAAAATGAACAAAGTTACCTTCAGCTGCTTCCAAGGAAAAAAACCCAAAATTTTAAGGAAAGCAAAGAAAAAGAAAGCATGTGTGGGCAAGTGACAATTGTAACTGAAGTAAAGAGGAGCAGGGCTTATTGTTTCCTAAAATTCACCATATGTTGTGTGGCTTCATTACTCAAATCTTGTATGTGCTTATTGGATGATTTGATCAGCTGTTGACTTCATTTCATACTGCTGCCAATTCACAATGTGGCTGATTTGATTTGAGCTGTATCCTTAACCAAGGATTGCTCTTTGCTCATTTTCAGTCACTTTAGTTATGAAGGGGAACAAAAATAGTCTGCTTTAGAAATATTTTTTATGATTTGTCTACGGTTATTTCATTTGCAGTAAAGACTAACAAGAAAACACAACCCAGAGCCTTACAGCCAAGGGCCCAGAAGAGCCACCCACCCACTGGCTACAGAGATGGGCAACTATAACATTCTGCTTCTCCATGGTTCACAAGCTGCTGGGACACCTACTGGCTACAAGGTAAGTTCCTTGAAGATTACTAGGAGTGTAAGGAAGGGACTTGATGGACCACTAGCTTGCAAGGCCAGCTTCCTGCAGCTACAGATAAGCAGGTTTTGTAATCCTCCCTCATACACTTACCATGTAAACTTAATAATGTGTAGCTTTCAAAATTGTCAGTATTCTCGCTTGAGTTATGTACTCTTACCTATAAACCATGGAGTAAGATAATTGCTTTCCTGTAAGTGTTTTAGAAAATTTACATGAGTAGATGACACTTCAAGCTGTTGCTCAAATCTAGGCATTTTTCTTCAACAGCCTTAATGTCAGACAAAAACTAACAGAGCTGTCATCATCATCATCATCATCATCATCATCAGTTCCACCTTTGCCCTTGCTCCCGTGACAGCCCATGCCTGATGGACAGAGACATCCATGGCCTGAGCAATGCTCACCATGTGAGCACAGGTAGGGCTGCACTTTAACAGAGGGAGTAAAAGAAGTGTGTGATTGAGCATATCAGATTGCTACATGAGTCCATATGTTTTAGTGTGATGTGTGGAAGGTGCTGAAAATGATAATGCATCCTTGGTTAATCTGGGCCATTCAACATTTGTATGTTCAAACCTTGACTACGAAGAAGAAACCTTGACAACTTTTTTTCTGTTTTCCAGAGGAGGAAGCAGGCTACAAAGGTTATGGGGAAATTGTCTTCTTTCTTCTCTGTATCAAAGTCAACTGCCAGGTTGCAGATGTTACCAATGTCAAAAAATATTAGTTATTAATGAATAATAGCTCCATCCTTAATGTGATGCCCTTTTGCAAGGACACAGAGCAGTGCAGTAGTGATATAAGATGGCAGAACAAAGTGATAGGGAAAAGCTGGTGAAGAAAATCTGGATCTGGACAAGTTGCAATATACACCGAGGGAGCATTTACTCTCGAGATTTTTGTTTTCTGAATTTCAGACCAAGATGCAGCGAAGGCATTAAACACGACTGTCTTTCATTTGAGCATGTGTGTCTGCGCACACGTGGCACGCCTGGAAGTAGAGAACATGCAAATAAGAGATCCTCCCGTGATGCACAGAAGAGCAGGCAAGGAAAGGAGGTACAGCCCCAGCAGCCCAACGTGTGCTGCTGTGCTCTTTGCTCAGCAGCTGCTTTTGAGCAAATGCAGGAGGCTGTAAGGGCCACATACCAAACAGACCACACACGGCTCAGGGAACAGCGCGCCAGGCACAGCCCTGGTTACTCACGGTGACCTAGCTGTGGGGAGAAGGGAGGCAGGGAAAGGCCTCTGTCTGGGAGGTGTTGACAGGGAAGGATGAAGGAGCAAAGCAGTGCAGAAAGTGCTGTTAATTACACACACACATACAGGGAAAGAAAAAGAGGAAAAAGAGAGAAAGATATGACTACGGATGTGAAATGTTGGGAAAATTTCCATCTAGGTTCACAAAGTGAAAATGCGTCTCGTTTCACTTGCCCTCTCCCCTCTCCACATTTATTCACAGGACCTGTTGCAGCAGCAGTAATGATGTGGATATGATACAGTCACACAGCCAGCTCACCTGAAATACTACTTGCCACCAAAGGGGAGCTGCAGCAGCACAGAGCTCAACGAGGCTCACAACTCTTGCAAAATCAATTTCAAAACCAGATTAATTTTCTCCCTTAGGGTAGCAGGGATACAGCCTGTTCCAGATTTCTGATCATACTACTCACCTGAAGGACAAAAGGATCTGAGCAACAGAACTTTAAACTGTATTAATGACAATTAATTTCCAGATCCCAGAAACAATAGGAGGCAGAGTTTTTTAATTAAAAAGTTTGAAGATGACACTGGTAGACACAGGGAGATTTATGACCTGGTTTTTGTCATCCAGAGGAACCAAGCATCTGCACCACCTGCTAAAGCTAGTGGGATTCATGGGTGCCCAGCACCTGTGAAAACTAGGTCATATTTGTCTTGTCTGCTCTGCAGATGGAGAAGAAGCCACAGAAATACACTTTTTTACTGGAAAATCTACTTTTTGTCTTTTCTTCTTTTTTTGTGGGAGCTGTCAGTTGACTGGTGTATTATTTCTCCCTCTGGTGATATTCCCACAAGATCCGGAACAGAGAGGCATGGGAAGGGTTTACTCTGTGTTCTGTAGGGTTGCCAATGACCTCTCCTGCCCTCTGGAAAGCTGACAGCTGTCCATGTGACAGGATGTACCACACAGCTCTTGGGCCTCCAGGAAGCAGGGTTTATCTTGGCAGGACCCTCCTTTCACCCCTGCATCACTCCCACCCAGCAGAGACGTGGGTTTTGCCTTTGGGGTCCTCCCAATTCCCTGTTGTTCACTCTGGTCTTTCTAAATGACATAATCCCTTTAAGCTGTGAGCAGCACCATGGCTCTCCCACCTTGGGGGTGGCAGCAGTCACAGACAGAACCCCAGATCCCAGAAAGGCTGTGAAAGCCATCGGAGCGGTACAAAGGCTGGGCAGGAGGTGGGTGCAGGGAGGTGCCTCAGTGGATAAACCTTGGGGTGTGCACTTGAAACCCCACCAGGGACATTGCTCTACTCCAGCTCTGAGTAGAGCCACTGCATTGCCAAAGCTTGTAGCAGTTTGAGGAGTGTTGATTTTTACAGGTCGGAGCCTGACAGAGCAGAGCTTCCAAGGGGCCGGATACACCCTGCTCCCTAGACCCTGCCCTCCCCAAGGCCCTTCCCTCTGACACTGGTGGTGGTGACTGACAGGGTTTTACACTAACACAGGCTGGGAAAACCCCAGGATGTGTCTTTACACTGAAGGGGTCAGCAGGTTCCCAGGCTGGCTCCAGGGTGATCTGGCCTGGACAGGAGCTCAGAGTGGGGAGTCCCAAGTTGAACGGGGTGCTCTGGGATCCTGCTGCTGCTCCAGCAATGCCCCAGGCTCAATACCCAGAGCCTTACACACGTCAAGAAGGATGGTAAGTTCATCTTGCCTCTCTGAAAATGCTGTTTATATGAAAAAAGATTCTCTATGGAGCTCAAGTGATTTGCCAGTGGCCATGACCTATCTCTATGCCTACAAAGAACCAGCCAGCAATAAAGACACATGCTGAAAACCTGCTGGCATGGTGTCTCCCTAAATGAATATATTTTCTCGGCTATCATGAGGGCTTTTACTTACAATGTATTTAATATATTTTACTGCTGACAAGGGTATCCAAAAAAAAAGAAGAGGAAATTAATCTCATGATTTACTTTATCTCCAAAAATACTAAGAGACCAGTTACTTCTGCTAGGAGAGGGGTACAACATTTGTATGCATATGTATTGTGCATATGCACAGTATCTGAGTGCAGTGCTGGATCAAGAGGCTACTCCTGACCATAAAATGAGTGGCACATTTTTCTTTTAGGCCCCAGCATGTGATAAGTGTGGCTGTCAGCCCCCTGATAGAACAGCCACAAAAGACGCCCTGAACCTGACAGACACCGGCAGGAGTTGCTTGCCAGCTTACCTCTTCCCACACACTCAGCTGCCTGCCAGTGAGATTTGTGACTCTGGAATTTCATCCCTCAGCCCAGTAACACTACTTAAAACTAAATAGAGTTGTATTGCCATTCCCACCTGAAAAAAAGCCTCTGTGACATCTTTTATCCTATCTCACCTCTTCTTAAAGTAGAAAAGAAATTAACAGAGCACAGGAACACAAGAAAGGCCGGACATGGGAGCCTGACACCTCTGACTATCTCACTGCACCAGGCTTGCCCCTTTGCCCCACACAGTGGCTCCTGACCAGGATGGCCATGGCCCTCATTATGTTTCAGAGTACGCAGAAGTTTAATGAATATGGTGGCTTGTTTCTCTTCATCCCTTCCCTGCTATTTGGGTTCACACTTCATTAACTGAGAAATGCTTTTCCTTGGGGGATCATACTTCTTCCTCATTTCACCTCAGCTCTCAACTCATTTCCAGTCTACTTCTTGCCTGGCCCTGGGAAAAAACAAAGAGATTATAGCCTGGATCAGCAGCTAGGGCAGGAAATCGGTATAAGGGATGAGATGCCATCAAGACTGGTGACTAATGACTGCAACTTCAGAAATGGAAGTCCCACTGTAGCAGAGGGAGCTGATGTCCATCAGAGCAGCACCCTGAGAGTGTCAGTACAGCCACCCTCTCCTGACCCTGCCACTTTCACCTGCCAGCTCTTCCAGTGCTTTTAGCACCTCTTCGTGGCTGTTCCTCCCTCAGGAGGAACAGCAGCATCCATCCCTTTGCTTCCCTGCTTCCAGTCAAACAGACAGCTGATTCTTCTTTCTGGGAAGGGCTTTGCCACTTTTCCTGCCTCCTAATAAAGATCCATCAGAGTGCATCAGCAGACCTCTTATGTCAGTTGCTTCTTCAGCCCTGGAGGATCATAGGACTGTGAGTTTTTTATTGGAGAGGGTAAGTCCTCAGCTACACTTTCTACTTCTCTCCTTTCTCAGAGCCTTAGCAGCAAAACCATTGAGGAAGCAACAGCGTGGGGAGCAATATGGGGAACACTGTCTTCTGTGGATTTCACAGGGTAGGCTCCCAAAGCTCCAGCATGAGGTGTTCCTCATCTCCCTCATGCCTGCATGCAGTGGGGACACAGCACCTCCAGTGTCACCAGAAAAGAGGTCACAGGGGACTCAGGGAAACTCCCGGGCCCTTCCCAGATGCTGCATGCCCAGATGATGCAGCCAGGCTGGCCAGGCCCAGCAGTGAGCATCAAGAGTGACACCAGCCACCCACAGGGTGCTTGGAACCCTGGAGTACTAATCCCCCTGAGCTGGAAAACTGAGATGGGGATAAAGCCCCTGTGTCACTGTTTAGGAATGGTGCACCCAATTTAGTGCTCCCATTAAAAAGAAAACCATGAGCGGCTCCTCCCTACTCCCCTCTTGTGGGCAACACCAGAGAGAGATCACAGGCTGAGATAAGAACAATTTACTGAAAAGAACAATGATATTAAAAAAACAAACAGTAACAGCAGGGATTATCTCCCTGTACTCCCCAGTAATGAGGACACATGTCAGGTCCTGTGTCCAGTTCTGGGCCCCTTACTACAGGAAAGACATTGAGCTGCTGGAACATGTCCAGAGAAGGGCAATGGAGCTGGTGAAGGGTCTGGAGCACAAATCTTGTGAGGAGTAGCTGAGGGAGCTGGGGATGTTCAGCCTGGGGAAGAGGAGGTTCAGGAGAGACCTTATCACTCTCTTCAATGATCTGAAAGGAGATTGTACTCAGGTGGGGGCTGGCCTCTTCTCACAGGTAACAAGAGACAGCACAAGAGTAAGTGGCTTCAAATTGCTCTAGGTCAGGTTTAGATTGGATTTTAGGAAAAGTTTCTTCACTGTGGGGGTGATCAGGCATTGAAGCAGGCTGTTCAGCAAAGTGGTTGACTCACCATACCCAGAAGTGTTTGAAAATGTATGGATGTGGCACTTGGAGAAATGGTTTACTGGTGAGTGTGGCAGTGCTGGGTTAACAGCTGGACCAGAGGATCTTAGAGGTCTTTCCCAGCCTTAACTATTCTATGATTCTAAGACCCAGGTATGGGGTAATTCTGCTGCTTCCCCACAGCCTGCTCCTGTATGTGACTGCACCCCCTATCTTCTTGCCAGTGGAGGAAGAGGATTTATTTAATATTTATATTATTTTTGCAGTGGCTGTTGCTTCATGCCTCAGTTTCCCTACTTAGAAATACACAGGATTTCTGTGCCTCCTCTGGGATGTTTTGCCTCTTTGCTGCATGGCTCTCAGGGATAGGAACCATCTGCTGGCATGTCTCTCCAGGGCCACACACAGTGGTGCCCCACAGGACCTGGCTGCTAATATTAAACAGGGCTTTGGAGCCAGTTCAGACTGTAAATTCATGTTAGCACCAGGGCAAGACTGCACACAGCAGACAGAGCTGTGGCAGCCCTGGGTGTTCACCCTTGCCCTCCCGGCTGTGGCACTCCCTGTGTGAGCAGGGTGTGTGAGCAGGCAGCTCTGGCAGCTCCCCAGCCCTTCCTGAACCACATCAGCATCCCCTGCCTCACCCTCTGCCACAAAGGAGTATGGGCTGCTCCTCCCTAACCCCCAACTAGGCTGCTTTGCTTTCACCCCCTTGTTCTTTGCTGAAACCCCTCTGGCACCAGGAAGTGGACCTGCTCTAAAGACACTGCCTTTTCTAAAGCTGGGAGACAAAGCCCTTACTTGCAATATACCTCAACAGGGAGGAATCAATCCTTTTCAGTTTCTTTGGATTTGCACATCAGGGAGCTTGTTTCTTTTCTTTCCCCTCAAACACATCGTGGGTGGTTTCCCTGCAACAAGCTGGGGAAGGGAGGAAGGCCCTTATTTATTTACTTCCCTATGGAAACATCTCAGCTGGTATTAGTTAACAATGCGATTTTGTGGCAGGAGATAATATCCTGAGGGGAAGCTCAGCTCTCTCTCAATGGCCTGAGTTGGGGCATCTGCACACTGAGGGTATTTACCCTCCCCAGTGCTGCTGAGCAAAGAGCAGTGAGGAGATGCCGTGACTCCTCACAGTCTCTTCACGTATGGTACAGAGATAAATATTTTTACCTGCAGTTGTGACATTTGGCTGTACAGAAAAGACAAAGCCACCCACTGCACACAAGGTCTGCTCAGTGCTGCTGCTCTTTTAAAGCTGGGTTGGTTGTTTTTGTTTGTTTGTTTAACCTCACTCAGACTACTGCAGCACCATAGGGGGCTTGAAGCACAATATTCAAATGTGGACTTTTCCAAAATACAAGGGAATTTCAAATTCTAAAGAATCAACATTTGCATTTAAACCCTGATGGATCCAGGCTGAAAAGTGTGAGATCTCTTTTCCTGTGTACTGTAGCGCCTCCCAGCACACTGCTGGGAGGTGCCCCAGTGCTGAAGAAGGAAAAGGTGACCAAAACCAGGTGTTTTTCACCACACATTGCAACATAGTAATGATCAAACAGCAGCGTGGGATACATCCTTATAAATCCACGCAGGCTAATCCCAGATCTAGCAAGCCACATTCCTGTGTTTCTTTGAACTTGAGTTTGTTTCCGTTGTACCCTGTCAGGAGAATTTCCCTTTCAGAGGAGGTCAAATATAACCTTTCCAAGTCCCAGCCCACAGAGGATTAAATACTTGGCAGCTCTGGGAACTGCAGGAGATGGGCATACATGTGTTCCCAGGCAGGATCCCAGTCCTGCTCCCTCCAGCTTCAGCGGGTGTTTCAGCCTGGTTTAGACACTCAACCAGCTGCTAAGACCTTGAATTCCTGTCTTGGAGCCAAAACACATCACCTCATCTACCTGGACTCCTTCTCTGAAACCAGGTTTCTTTCTCAGTGAATTAGTGGAAGAGAACTATTCATAGGTAGGCAGCATCTTAAAAAGAAAACAGAGAAGGAAAACCAACCCTCAAACCAGTTTTTGGACAACAACCACAAAGAATAAAGGGAAGCAGCTCTGAACATAACATCTTGATTCCTTCAGAAATGTGTGGTCTGTTCCAAGAGAGGACGAAACCTCAGCAATGGCACTGAAATGTCCCCCTGTTCGCTGCTTTCAGCATTTGTCTTACAGGTGAGCAGGTCAGCCCCGTGAAGCAGCAGAGGAAGCTCACTGTCCCAAGAAAGACACTAACAGACTAACAGAAGCACTGGGTAGAAAAGGGAAGTGGCAGCACCAGCACATGCTCCTGTGCTTTGCAGTCAGCCCCATGTGCACGACTGCAGCGCAGGTGCTGCAGCGCTGCCCACGCTCACACGAGAGCTCAGGTCACGGCAGCTCAGGACTTCACTGGTTTGGATATATCCATCTGCAAGTACTTTGCTGCTTAAAAAGCCTCCCAGCTGAAATGTAATGCTGTGTTAGGCAGCCCAGGAGCATGGCAGCCACTGAGCAGCGATGTTAAAGACCAAAGGTTTTCCTTCAGACACTTGGCATCTCTGTGTCTCTTTGTTTGCCTGTCCAAACCCCATTTCAACCTTCCAAGAGTAGCTATTTAATATTGCCTCAACCCATCCCCCTCTCAGGCCCACCTCTTTCTTAGCTTTGAAGAAACAATTATTAAACTTTTGTTTGGTCTTGGGAAAAGCTGAAACAGTGTGAATTTATTCACCAAGGAGACACGCATGCTGTGTACCCTGGCTTTTGTTGAATTGCAGTTTTGACACAGGCTGCCTTTGGAGAACTTCCAGAGGTGCATGGCATTGTTTGGATGCAGTGTGAATGTGCTCTGGAGAGCAGATCCCAAACAAAAGCAGGAGCCCAGTCAGGCTCCCCTTCTTCTCTCCACTATTGATTGTACTAAAGCATATAACAATTTAACCCCTCTAGCAGCAAGTGAAGTTAAATTTCATAAGGGATTTGAGAGTTGCACTCATTTAACTGCAACAAGAAGCTGCTCTAACCCAGGCACAATGCTACAGGTACATTCAAAACTAAACACCTGTAGGACAGGAGTGCTTATGCATTAGATGACTGGACACTGAAAGGACAGGTGAAGAGATGAATCCCCTTCTCTTGGCTACAGATTCAGGCTGAAGAACAGAAGCAGTCCTGTGGTTTGACGACTAATTAAGGTACTTGTGAACCAGCAATTAAAGGAGATGGGAGCTGTGTGTGAAGGGACACATCTATGAGATGTTCTGTTTCTTTGAGGGTTTTTTCCTGCCTTTGAAAACATAATTTTGTTGGCTCTAATCTTGTGTCAGCTTGCATTTAATTCCTCTCGTGTGAAAGCAAACCACAGAACAACTGATGCCAAGTTGCCTCACAGGGTTGTCTTCATGTGCTTGTGTGCCGGCCCACTAGAGGCGGAACGCAGAATTCACAGATGCTGTACTGGGACCGCTCTGTGCTCCTCTGTGGTTTCTTTTTTCTCCGGTTGCTCGAGGGGATGAAGCATGTTTCTCATCCTTCTTGGCTGTAACAGAAGTGGAAGCAAGCGTGACTCCTCTGCCTGGCATTGCTCTCCCCCTGTGATCAGCTCTCTGCCTGCCTTACAAACAGCAGATGTGAGTGAGGGGAGCCACTGCACGGGATGCACTGGAGGCGCTAGAGACACAAACTGGGTTTGACTATCTGCTACTGGGTAGCAGATGATTTCTGCGACCTGAGAGAGCCATCAGCCATGAGGGAGGTAAAACTTGCAGGCAAGTTTTAAACAAAGATCTTTGAGGGGATTCCGAACACTGTCTGCAGTTCTGCTGAGTTAAAATGACAAGGTTCGTCAGCTCTCAGGCTTCAGGACCTCCACAGGCTGGAGGTAGGAAAAAATGTCCCTTTAAGGAAGCTGCATTTTCCTTCAAAGCAGCCAGAGCTGCAGGTCCTGCTGGCAGGACGGTGCCCCGGCTGACCCATTGGTCTGCTCGGGACAGAAGCTGGGCTTTGATGAGCTGTGAAGCAAAACCATCCCTGTCTCCTGCTATACAGTAAGGGCTGATGTCAGAGGAAGTGAAGTTCCCAGCAAGTCTGTGATCTCCCAGTACAGCTCTTTGGGGCAGGCTGATCATTGTGCCTGAGCCTCATCTCTCTTCCTCTCCCCCTCTGGCACCCTAAGCACAAACAGGACTCAGAGATGATGCTGCTTTTGGGTTTTTTGCTGCTTTTGGGTTGAGTTGCCTTGTTCATTTTTGGCATCTTTTCACATCACTACATTTCGTTGTCAGCCCATGTTCACCTCTCTCATTGCTAAGCATTTCACAGCTTCAGAAACCCAACCATCTTCTTGCTCACTGCACACATGCAGAAGTCGCCAGACATTGCAACTACACAGATATCACAAAATAGCCCTTATCTGTGCCCCCTCCTGCCAGTCTGATTTACAGGAGGTGGTGTGTGAAGCATCAGCATCCAGCAGTGCTTGCTGACCAGCACTGGCAGATGGGACACTGCATGCACTCGCATCTGCTCCAATTGCTTCCTTCCTTTGGGTCTCCCTTTACGTATAAAGCCTACGGAGGTATCAAATGATAATTAGAACCTTACATTTGTATCATTAAATCAACCTCAACCAAATGCTTTCTAAGAAAGGAGGAAATAAGGAATGCTTTACATGCTTAAACCTCTTTGTTTTGCCAGAAGATTTCATTATTTAAGGCTTAGTGAAAGAAGGGGGCGAAGGCTGTCAGCCAGGGGAGCCCTCTTGGCTAACATTCAACTTCAGTGCTTAAAGAGGTTTGATGTGGCCATCGGGAGAGTGTCACTTCCTATTGTGGTCACAGCCAAAGCCTGGCAAGGAGGGAGGGAGGGACAGGAGGGGAGGCAGACAGTGCCCGGGAGCTGGAGGAGTGCATGCAGGCTCGAGTGCTGAAGCAATGCAAATTCAGGATCCAGAGCCTCACCCAAGGGCACTGAGCTCATGGTGAACTCCTCACATGCCATCAGCACCAGTGGGGATGCTTCAGCTGCACGGGGGAGCGAGTGAGAACCCCTTTTCCACTGCTGTAGAAACGACAGTATGAAGTAAATCCAACATGCTCCTTTTTTTTGCACCCAAATAAAATTGGAAGCACAATGTTGAGACAAACATCTTGCTCAGGCACACAGACTGCAAGAGCAAAGGCCAAAGTAGATTAACTATGATGGGGGCAGCAGTGTTTAAACCACATTGAAGCCTTATTGCTGGCTCTGTTCCATAAGTATTTCTCTCTGTTTCTACCTCTGCCATCAAGACTGCTTGCTGGACTACTTCGTTGTTGTCTCCCTGAACAGATACATCTTCAATTTTACACCAGGGTCAAAGCATCTGGTAATTCAGAGCAAAGTAAGCTGTAAACTGACACCTCTGGACAACCAGCCTGCGGCCAATAGAGCACACCGGTTCTCAAGGCAGAGCCAAAAAACACACAGAGGAAAAAAAAAAAAAAAAAAAAAAGATTCATGTNAAAAAAAAAAAAAAAAGCTTCATGATTTGCAAGTTTTGGAAGTAATTTCTAAAATAGTCTGATGTTGCTAATGCTTCAGTCCGATAAGCCCTTTACACCTATCTGAAATCACTCCATCTGATCCAACCATTCATTACCTGGGACTGGCAAACCATCCTATGCTTGGTAAAATCCACGTTATGAAGTAAAAGGTCAATGCAAACTAATCCAAAATGGCAGCTGTCAGTCTATCAGTGGGATTGAGTTGGTGGTGGTAGTGATGATTATTTGCTTTTAAAGAGAAACAAGGTTATTTTTACTTTCCAAGTCAGAGGAATGGCAAGTGTTAAAAATGCAGTTCTTGAGGGCGCTGAATGCACCTACATGCACACCAAGAATACCGATGCAGTTAGTAAGTCAGACACAAATTAAAAAAAAAAAAAAAGAAAAGGAGAAGAAAGAAGAATTACAGCCCTCTCAGAAAAGAAATTAAATATCCAGGTCTCCATCTGCTTAAGAATCCTGGGAATTTTCTAGTCTTTCTTTAGAAAATACCACACATTAACTTTATCTGGGAAAGGACTAAATAAAATGAGGTAGGACATCAGAATCTGCCCTTTCATCCTGCAATTGGATCTATTGCCTTTTGTCCTGTGTTTAAGGTTCTTGGCACCAAGAGAGGTCTCCTTAAGGGCAGTGTCTGTCTGTTCCAGCTAACTATAGCACAGGAACTGCAATTATCAACCTTTCCATTCCCCAAATTCCTCTGCTGATCTCCACTGGGATAGTATTATAGCTATTCTTTGTTTGCAAATATACATACCTTACCAGACTAATTAGCTGGGAACTACGTTTAAACTGAAGCCGCATGACAAAATCTTGAGGGTTTTTTTAAACACTCATGTTATGAAAAAGTGAACTTCTCTCTTGTAAGCCTAGGCCACAAATGATTTCTGTTCAACAGATGGATTGAGGGATAAAGACTAAATGCAAAATCAGCTCAAACACTTAACATGGCTTATTCTGACTCTGCTTTCCTGAAAAACCCCTTATGTTCTTGGTTTCATTGTTCCATTGATAGAGACACAGAGTTTGGTGCTAGAATTAACTCCAATTAGCTGGAATAACCTTCATGGTTACTAAGGCCAGCCCTCATTTTAAGTGTTAATATTTTAAAACCTTCTACAAATAATATACTGTGTTATTTTTTTAGCATCCTAGATGCTGCTTGGATGGGATTTCCATACAGCTTGTGTGATTAAGGACTGAGCAAGGATGAGTTTTATTTGGGTAATTTTTGAAGGAAACCTTTNCACTTCATGGCAGATTAATGGCCATAAAATGGCTGATGGCTCACATATACATTTACCATATATAGTATATTACATTTTACAATTCATAACTATCCATAAAAACATGAATTAATCATTCCCATTTTTCACATTTAAGTATCTGACTAATTTTGAATTCCATGTGACTTCATCTGATGCTTTACTCTAAGTACCTGCTTAAGCATACAGCTGAAGCAGAGGTTTGCCAAGATTGGTTGATCCTTGCAATAGGCAGAAAGGTACAAACTACACAGGGCATCCCCATCTGATGATGGTGAAGTTAAAATATGCAGCAGAACAGTAAAAGAAAAGCCTACTGCTAAAAGGGTGTTTTCATCCCACACGAAGTCTTCCACATTACATTTCTGTTGCTGAGACTGTTGCTATTTCTGAGACTGACAGGCTGCCAGCTGAAGAAGCCCTCAGTCACTCAGGAACAATTAATTGCTGACACTGTCAATTATGTCTGTATTGATCAGTGACACTATCAATTATGTCTATATTGATCACCTTGTTTTTCAGGTTCATTCAGAGGTTAGCAATAATGATAACATACCCTGCTCTCTAGTTATGACAGGACTTGATTTGTGGTCTTTACAGAAATAAATTTGAGTTCAAATCAACAGTCTGAGAAGCTAAATGAGCAAAGAGGCTCATAAGATATGCAGAGATGGTGAAAATCTCCAATGTGTTCCCATTCCATATATGTGTTGTGGTTTAATCCCAAATGGCAACTCAGCCCCACACAGCAGCTTGCTCACTCCCGTGGTGGGATGGGGGAGAGAATCAGAAGGGTAAAAGTCAGAAAACTTGTGGGTTGAGATAAAGACATTTCAATAGGCAAAGCAATGGCCAAGCTCACAAGCAAAGCAAGNACAATTCATAACTATCCATAAAAACATGAATTAATCATTCCCATTTTTCACATTTAAGTATCTGACTAATTTTGAATTCCATGTGACTTCATCTGATGCTTTACTCTAAGTACCTGCTTAAGCATACAGCTGAAGCAGAGGTTTGCCAAGATTGGTTGATCCTTGCAATAGGCAGAAAGGTACAAACTACACAGGGCATCCCCATCTGATGATGGTGAAGTTAAAATATGCAGCAGAACAGTAAAAGAAAAGCCTACTGCTAAAAGGGTGTTTTCATCCCACACGAAGTCTTCCACATTACATTTCTGTTGCTGAGACTGTTGCTATTTCTGAGACTGACAGGCTGCCAGCTGAAGAAGCCCTCAGTCACTCAGGAACAATTAATTGCTGACACTGTCAATTATGTCTGTATTGATCAGTGACACTATCAATTATGTCTATATTGATCACCTTGTTTTTCAGGTTCATTCAGAGGTTAGCAATAATGATAACATACCCTGCTCTCTAGTTATGACAGGACTTGATTTGTGGTCTTTACAGAAATAAATTTGAGTTCAAATCAACAGTCTGAGAAGCTAAATGAGCAAAGAGGCTCATAAGATATGCAGAGATGGTGAAAATCTCCAATGTGTTCCCATTCCATATATGTGTTGTGGTTTAATCCCAAATGGCAACTCAGCCCCACACAGCAGCTTGCTCACTCCCGTGGTGGGATGGGGGAGAGAATCAGAAGGGTAAAAGTCAGAAAACTTGTGGGTTGAGATAAAGACATTTCAATAGGCAAAGCAATGGCCAAGCTCACAAGCAAAGCAAGGAATTGTATCACTACTTCCCATGGGCAAGGGTTTAGCCATCTCCAGGAAAGCCGGGCTCTGTCACGTGTTGTTTGGGAAGACAAACACTGTCTGTCACTCCAAACATCATCTCCTTCCTTCTTCCTCCCACAGCTTTATATACTGAGCATGGCCTGAGTATGGAATATCCTATGAATATCCACTGTCCTTGCTAGAGTCCCTTGCAGTTCTTGTGTATCTACACACAGAGAGCAGAGCGTGGGAAACTGAAAAGGCCTTGGCCTTGTATAAGCACTGCTCAGCAATAAAAAAAACATCCCTGTGTTATCAACAGCATTTCCAGCACAAATCTAAACATAGCCCCACACCAGCTACTATGAAGAAAATTAACTCTATCCCAGCCAAACCCAGCAGAGCATGCTTGCAAGTTTAAGGTGGTTCTTTTTTTAGCGCCAATCTTTGGAAGAAGTGCTCTTTTTGGCAGAGAGACAAAATTATACATACCTACATGAGAGACTGCAGTGGTATAATGGAATGGCTAAGATCTGCATGCCTAAACAAAGTGGATGGTACCATGTGTGGGCCAGAAGCACTGCACACAAACAGTGGCTGAATCACTATTTGCCAAGTGCCAAACAGAGGGTATTCATAGTTTAATTCCAAAAATGGCATCACTGTTTTCCTTTTAGATTCTTGGCCTTGGTATTGTCTATACTGTGTGCCCAACAGAGAAGCACAGTAACCTGGAGAGGAGCTCAGTGGCTGTTCTGCTGGGAGAGCATGGTTGCACAAAGCCCAGGCTGAGGACTCCTGGGGGCAGCAGCCAGCTCTGTGACATGCCTGCACAGCTCCACACTCTGCAGCTGGGGTCATGAGCCTGTGATAACTGCTCAGCTATAACCTGAGCAGTAAAAGCTCATCATTGATCCTGAGATCAGGAGAGCGGGGCACTTGAGGCTGTTACCTGCCTCCTTGGCTTACTCAGTCCTTTGGCAAGAAGTGCAATGTAGGCCAGCTCAAATCAAATCATGATCATAATTCTGTCCAAATCTGAATAATGCACCAGCAGCACAGTGCAAGAACAAAATGGAAATGGTGTGAATTTCATGTACAAATGCTAAGATGGTACTGTGTAGCCTATGGGTACCTGCTCTGGCAATCAGGGGAATTACCAAGGGATTTAAACCAATAAAATGAGGAAACCAGAAACCTTGGCCTTGGTCTGTATAAGTAATTGCACTGTATTTAATGTACTTGCTGCTTTCAGTTTATCAGGTGACCTAGACAGTATTAAACTGTAAAAAATATTAGAAACTCTCTTAAGAATACTGCCATGCCTCTTAACTGATAACTGAGTTTTACAGAGTTTTCACATCATAGCCTTTAGTGTTCCACAAATTTTGATTTAGAGGAAGCTGAAATGTTTGAACCTGGATTGAAAAACCTTATTTGCTTTGAAATTCATTGTGATATCAGAAAGCTAAGCCTAATGAGGAAAAAAAATCACATTCCAGCAGATGATGAAAAAAACAATCAAACCCACCAAATCTAACAACCTGTGATGCAAACTGGTATTTCAAGGAGGGAGGGGAACATTCTCCCTTAAAAGATTCCCATATAATTTCAGGTTATCCTAGAAACTGAAACGAGAAACAGAATATAGAAAGTTGTGAAATTCTCCATTTTGTGCAAACCAATTGACCATTCATGTAGGATCACTCCATGGCTTCAGAAAGTGAACAGAGTGCTTGGCTCTGCCCATCAATTGCTTAAACAGTAAGTTAGGGGTATACACAAAGCATACAAAATATGCCTTGCAAAGCAAATGGGAGAAAGCCTGAATAGATTCCATATGTATAATCATCACTGCAAAGTCAGGGCAGAATGCAACATATGCATCCCAGCTGTAACATACATCTGCAATGTAACTCACCCACCTAACATACAGACAGGAAATAAGGGTTTTCCAGTGTCTGAGTGTAACAAGATAAAGCTGTGGAGTTTAACCCTATCAACATCAGAGCAAAAAAACCCAGACAACTGTTCACATGCGTAAGGCATCTTGTTCCATCAGGATCTAAACTGGACTTAGCTGGTGGAGGTTTCTACCTTTTGGCAGGTCCAGGGCCAGCTTCTGATCCTGACATATTGTGTAGTCAAACAGAAGACTGTAAGCCTGCCTACCAGCCACAGCTCAGCACTGCTTGTCCTCACACCTTAAGCAGAAAGCATGATTATTTATTTGGTTTAGTCTTTTCATAAAGAGAAAAATTCTCATAAAACACAACAATAATGCTTAAAGGATTCTTAAAGGAGCACCCAACAAATTATCCTGAACAAGTGGTTCTGCTGGCAGCACAGAGCTAATCCTTTCAAATAGGTTTGCTGAGCCAAGGAACATAAGCAGATGAATCTCATAGCTTCTACACTGGCAGATTTCCTGTGCAAGTGAGACATGGGGAACTAAGGGGTCCAACTGGTAAATGCTCTCTGGCACAGCACTTGAAAAGATGACAAGATAATGAACCCCACGGGACCACATGTAGAAAGAGTTTATAGTGTTTGCAAGATTTGCATGGCTGGACTTCAGTGACACAAGCATCCCTTCCACTTGAAAGCTGATCTGATACCCTTAAAGTTATTCAGTAAGGGGGGAAGCCAGCCTGGAACTGCCTGGGATTCCTGGGAGATGGAGCAAGAAGGATTAAAGTGACCATGACCGCTGCACCTACCCAGAGCTTTGCACATGTGGAGTTCTTCCTCTAGCAACCCCTGCTATGGGAGAAGTGGGTGGGACTGCTCCCTGGCCAGTCACATTTCGCCTCTACATCGATGATTTTCTCCCCCACCCTCTGCACCAACATAATCCTGAAAAAGAAGGAGAGGATTTCCTTCTGGCCTGCCCTGGAGGGCTTCATCACAGCATGTGGCTGGGCAGGTGTTTGGTCCTCACTCAGGCCCCCTGTGCAGGAACCAGCAGCGATGCAGAGTGACCCACTGCAGGTGTGGCTGGGGGACTGAGCCTGGTTGGTTTCTCCTCGGATGGATGGCTTCACTTTGCACGATCCTCACTCAGTATGTGTGTTCCTCCTTTCACAAAACTGACTTGGAAATTGTAGGACTGGGCTGAGTTATTATACACTAATTCTGGCAGCATCTTTCAGGATATACTAAAATAAATTGTTAACTATATCCCTGGTCTTCAAAGACTGGTTATACCTCATACCATTTATTAATCTCAGCTGCACTGAATTATTAAAATGAAACTCTCAATTACTTCCATCACTAAAAGTACCAGTGTGGCTTTTAGATCCATATTTCTGCCCTTTACTGTAATGCATTCTTCATTTTAATTACTGGCACCATATTTTCAAAGGCCATAGCCTTATCTTTGCAGGGTATTCATCAGCCTAAAAAAAAGTTTGACAAGTGCATAAATCATTGGGTGTGACAAGCAGTGAATTCTTGAAGGAGAAATATGTGGAAAAAAGATCATGTTATCTAGGTGAACTAAAGGCATGTCAAAGTGAAGCAACAGGAGGAAATATCATCCTGCCAGTGTGTGCATTGTGCAAGACTTTATTCTGGTGTTCATTACCAGGAGACTGCGTAGATTTTTTCCTTTGAAGAGAAAAGAAATATTCTACAGCAAAGGGTTTATGGACTAAAGGGATAACAAGAATTCCCAGCTAAAATTCCTAAGAAATCCACATCTAACCAAAGCCACAGAACCCACCCAAGTAATAATGCCAGCCCAAAATAACTCTTGACTGTCCAATGGCTCTTAACACTAAAGTACTGCAGTCCTCCTATTGCTATTACCTTTTCCGATTCAAAGAATAGATGTTTTGTCATGAAAATCCCATTTTCTGGGTCTGTCAGTGGTCTAGATGGTGGACACCCACCATACAAATTCCTCTGCACCAGTCCCAAGAGCAACAACTAAATTCAGGAATATTAAGAGAGTCAAAAATGTCATCTCTGTGGCCCAATCCACTTCAGAGCACCCTACTGACCTGCCAGAACACAGTGTCCAGTGAAACATTGGTGTGTGGAAGACAAGGTGCTTACCTTGGTTGTTAGTCCATGCTGAAGTCTCTCACGCTACATATTGATTTTGGCTCCCCGGGTCAGCTCCTGTGCCAAAGTTGTTCCTGGGCTGAGATGTGGGGACACACCTGCACACCAGCCATGACATCTCAAAGATTTATGGTATGAGCACTGCCTTGCAGGAAAACTGATCTCAGGTTCTCTAATGTAATTCCTGTCACCTGATGATCAAGAATAATATTCCCCAGCATTCAGGCTGTTGCACATGTGAGGAGACAGTAAAATGCCCAGCTCTACATCCTTGGTATCCTAAAGTCAAACACAGTAACAGGCTTTCTTCCTTGGGGAAAAGCAATGTGTCCAGTCATCATCTTTTTAAATTCACCTCCACCTCATACAACAAGAGTAATTCTTTTTCTGTCTAGTTTCTTCCTTACATGTGGGCTTCCAATTTCATTACTTATAAAAATCCTGAGAGCAACAATAACTTCAGAAAATAGAGATAAGGTAGAAAACGCTGGGAAATCTTTGGAGACCTTGCTGGATTTTTTTCTTTACAAGACAAATAATATATTACATGATATCTCTCATTCCTCTTCTAACCTTTTTAATAAGAAAAGACAAACACAAGCCCAGCAGCACATAGCCAACCTCTGATTGGGTCAAAAACTTTTAACCCGTAGCACATGTGGTACTAAAGGTGCAATGAAAAGTAGTTTTTTTGGACCTCTACCACCAGAAACATATTCTGGAGGTGATTTATATAAAGGTCCTGGTAGTTTTTCAAACTAATCTAGTGCCAGCTGGACATGTAGGAGTAATCACCCCTGAAGCATAACCTCTATTTCAGTCTGCAGAGTAGGAGAAGCATAGGATGAGAAAATCAACTTTCTCTTTGCCACTCCCAACAGCTTCAGTTTTGTTCTAGCAGTTATGTCCTGCACAATGAGAAGGAATCTTAATGTTTTGCCTCTCTGGAGTTACTGGATTTCCTCCATCATCTGTGCCATTAAAGAGTAGGGCTGAAGGATTCAGTAATTCACCTTACCTGTTGCCTTTTTCATTTAGAATCGGGCAGAGAGACAGAATTTTGATAAACAGACACAAACATGTTTCCTTGAATTCTTGAACTTCGGCTCTGTCTCTTCTCTTCTAGCAGAAAAAGCAAGAAGAAAAGAAATAAACCTTGTCCCATCTCTCCACCCACCAATATAAAGAGCACTACATGGAAAGAGAGTCCTCCAGAAAACTGCTTTCCGTTTACTGCATCAGGGTCACCATCAGGTTCGCCAACTGAGGAACCAGCTACCAGAGCTGCTCTGAACATTATCAGAAACCCCTTCTTGTGCTGGGAAGATGTATTTCTTACACACCTATACCCTTGGTATACTCACAAACCCCCTGTGTTTTTATATACTGCTGCCATGTCCAGTCACTGCATTTGTACATGCTTCTGATGAAAGCTTCAATTTGCTTCTCATTTTAAAAGAGGACAAGGAAAATCAAAACACAGCATGCATATGAACAAGAAAAATATCCGCAGATGCAAAGTAGGGGTGAATTTTCAAGGACAATCAGTTGATGATTCAATACAGAAAGGTCCCTCTTTGCAATTCATAGTGCTGTTGAAGAAGGTGAATTTCATTTTTGTTGATGAAAGTGGCTCCATGTTTATATGTGCATTAACTACCTCACCCATTTTCAAAAGTCACCGTTGCACCATAGGAGCAGAGGGAGTAGCTTGTCTTCCACAAATTGCTTCTGGGCCAGCAAAACTAGGGACCTTAATGTAATGTGGTTAGTCAACTCTTTTCTCTTTTCAATTTATATCCCATCATCTCCTAAAGCCCTATCCTTCGTTCTGTGCTGCTGGTATTAGAGCCCCACTGCAGTTCTCAGAAGTGGTCCTCTGCTATTCAGTGCAGTTGGCTTTTGAATGAAACATGAGGTTTTTTAGCACCTCAGGAGGCTGAGCAAGCTTAGCAACCCAGCCCCAGCCTCACACACAAGGACTGCCCTTTAATTCCACTTAAATAAATTCAGTGTTGTTGGTTTTGCCCCTGCTCAAAAGGAGCTTAGTAGGAAAGTCAAAACAGATCTCAGCCAAAGGGAAAAAATAATAAAGCAGGCCCATAAATTAAGTCAAGCTAGTGTATCCTAGGAACAAGAAAGAGCTCATGCAGATGAGGCAAACCATGCCATGCATAGAAAGCAAATCCCCACTGCTGGTCCTCCCTCATGCCATTCCAAAGGAGCAAATCTCTTTGCAAAGTGTTTGAGAGCATGCTGGAAATAGAGGGGCCCTGGAAAATAGTTAAGAAATAAATTCCACTATTTGGTGGCATTTGTTCTGAAGGAGACAAAGTGTCTTTTGTGAAACATTCCCACCAGAAGCCTTGCAGAGTTTGAACTGCATCCACAGCCTACGCTGGCATTAGACATCAAGTGAAATCTTATTGTTTGTCTTTCTTTTTACTATTGAAAATCCAAACAGATTTTAAAATGTCTGACCAATTAACTAGGAGTGAGCTGCATTTTTCCCAGGATATGAATCAACATAACTATAATTTAAGAAGATCTATTATCATTATTATGGCAAAAAGAGTATGACAGAAAGTAAGAGAGGGTAAGGTGCTTAAACACAGTGAGATAATCCCTGGTTTCTAACAATGAGCCCCTGCTCATTCTTTGTATGAAGTTATATCAAGTCTGTAGCATTGTCAGCCGACTAGATTTTATCAGGTAAGGATGAGATTTTTAAGGGGAAGTTAGTACCTTCCAAAAATCCATTTTAGCTCTGAATGGTTTAGAAACCTAGCTAATGTGACATCTTTCTTAGCTCACAGCTAATAACCTTCATGTTTATTTTCTTCTGAAACTCTGAGAAGTCAATAAAGACCAATCATACTGCCTTCTGCTTTGTGGGAGATGCTGAGGGATTGGAGGGCAAAAGCCTAGTCTGGGCTGATTTGCAGATATTGCAGGGCAGGAAGAGTTTCAGCAATGGTCCCTGGAAAGAAAAAGCAGATCAGTGGAAGTGTGTGATCCTTTTCCTTTTTTCCTCAGGAAGGTTGGTATGTGAAGTGCAAGATACCCATGAAGTCTCCCTTGCAGCTAAAATCACTGTCTCAGCAGGGTCCATTAGTGGAGGATGCATCATCATCATTGTCTTGCCTTCCTCCTGGGAAGTAGAAATGGAAGGGAAAGGATGAGCTCTGTAAGCAAAACAAAGTAGAGAATGGGAAAGAGCTGAGAGACCAATTAAGCCCTGCACACATGTAGGCTCCCTGCATGGCAGCTGACCTACAAAGGATATTCAGAGTCGACAAAGGGCTGCACATTGAACAGATAGAGTAACTGGATGCAAAAGCAATGCAGCATCAGGCTGTGTTAACATTAACTCTATTATAAAGAGGTGATCAATGCCACATAAACCAAAGCAGATATACTGGCATAAACACTCAGATTCAGCTCCACTGTCTTGTGTGTTCTTGGTAATAAAGTTTGCAATACTTGAAATGCAAAATGAGAAGGCATTTTCCAGAAATTTTCTTTTATTGCATTTGCAGTAATGCAGCTGGATGAAACTGGAAGACAACTTCCCCTGAAAAACCCAGTTCATCCAGCACCCCACTCAAAGCAGAGTTTATGTATGCCATTGCTACCTTCCAAGTACTGGAGAATAAGTCTGTTTTGTTCCTGCTCCTCCCACAAACATTCCTGACTTTTTTTTGCTGGGATGAAGGCAGAGAATGGCAGTTGGGAGGCAGTAAAAGAGGCACATGCAGGCTTGAAAACTCACAATTCTGTGTTTGGCTTGTCTGCAAGTAAGCATTGAAGCGTGTCCCTAGACAGACACATCATGGTGAGTGAAAGGAGCTCTTTTAAGCATAATAATCTTTTATAGTCTATCATTTGAGACATAGTCTGAGTTCATGAATGATTTTTCAACCTATTACACTGTCAATAGCATACTTTTCAATCTTCCCCTTATTAAGAAACACTTCCACTCCTGCTTCCTCCTCTCAAGCCGGGGATATTGGAAGGATGCACCCTCTGAGACTGTTTACTTCCATGGAGATCTTTAATAAAAATGCAGTGACTGGAAACTGTGAAGATAGAGCAGTCTGAGGAACAGGAAATTTAAAGAGATGAATATGCAGAAGTCCTCAAGATGCTGCCAAGGCAAGAATTTCAGGAGGAAAACAATGCTGAGTAACATAATTTCCCTCAATAGCTGCAAGTCATTCAGCAACCTTGAATTAAGCTCACACCTCTGCTGTCTCTGCACAGTTTCACGGGAGAGGAATGAAATCCTTTATCAGCAGGACCAAATAAACCTCCAAAGAGGGTAAATATTAGAAACCCACAATTAAAGTCAGGGAGCTGGCAGCTGCCCTGGAATGATTAATGGGCTCACACATCTCCTTATGCCCTGGCTCAGCCATGCTGAGCAAATGTTCGAGAATTTCATAATCTCAGCAGCCCCTTTGCTTTCAAAGACATAGCCTGGCTGTGCAGTGATTTCTCCAAGAGACAGTTAAAATGAGTTTGGTTTCCTCTTTCTCTCCCCTCTTTCTTGAAAACATCCGTAAAGCTGGGTTTTCATAAAGGGAGGACCAAAGCGCCGCATACAGTAACACATTGTACACTGAAATAAAGAACAACTGGACCTTCACACTAAGGAGCAGATCAGACAGAGAAATCTGTTACCAGAAACAAGCAGGACTAGCAACACAAGAGGGTGATGGGCAGATAATAAAGAATACTGCATTACTGCTAGGAAAAATACAACAGCAAAAAAATGATAGAAGAAAAGTAGGCACACACAGACACTGTGCATCAATAGGAATCTCCCAGAGTGCACATCCTGGCTTCAGCAGGCTGTGCAAACCCAGCACCAGCCTGGCTCCTGTTTTGCTGCAAACACACATGCACAACTACATGCATCTAATGCCTAACTAAGACATGCAGGGGAAAGAAAATGGAAACTAACAGAAGTAAGGAAGCTGCCTGTATGCACAGAGTCCCATGAACAACTGAGGAGTGGGCTGACCCATACTTTTGGTGCCATGAGTCTAGTTGCAATTTGTACCCTTGAAATCAATGTCTGACTTGTAATGCCAAATTCATTTGTCATAACAAAGCCTCCTGACTTTGGAGGCATGGCAACATGGTGCTGTTGCAGCCCTGGAAGGTGCCCCATTAAGCCTTAAAACAGGCACCATCTCCCACTCTGCAAGAAAGTCCTGCTGGTGAGGGCTGGGTCAGATGTCCAGGACCTTTCAGATATTAGTCTTTCCTGAGCAGTTACCAAGAGCTGATGAACATCACCCAGAGTGCTGGTACAATGGCTATGTGCCTAATAATTCACAAGGGACTTTGATGGTAAAAATCAAAAGTTGTCCATTTTTTAGGCCCTTCCAGTCATGGAAGCTGTGAATAAAATAAGCCAGGTCTCTGTGTGATGATGAAATCCTTCAAAGCAGTTTCCTTTAGCACACTGGTCTTGTCAAGGAAGTATTTTCAAAACTGTACCAAAAAACATAAGGGGAGATGCTGAGACATCTAGCTATCCTGCCCTTGAAGTTTCCATAACCTGTCCTATCCACTCTGTGCTCAATGTGTGTGGGGACACAAGGCATGGAAAACAGCTCTCTCTTTACAGTCTAGCTGGGCTTTTTGGCAGACTCATGAGCATGTTAGCAAAGTCCCACCATAGCACTAGAGAGAGGGCAAGCACCCTCATTTCCACTTTGCAGCAAAAGGGACCAAAGTGTCAGGAGAGCAGCTGACCTCCTCAGGCCAAGAATGTGTGTGTGGCAAAGCTCAGGCTCTGCTGTTCCAGCAAGCAGTTCCCTCCTTTTCAGCAAGATTCACAGCTCAGTAAAGATCAAGACCCCAGAGGTGTGTTATTCCACAGTGGGTGATCACGTGGGGCTACACCACACCACATTGTGGGTAAGGGGCATACAGCCATTCAGTGCACAGAAATTACTGATTGCACACCCATGTGTACATTCTCCCCACCCTATCAAAAACCAGTCTTATCTATTAACTCTGTGCACAGAGAGGTTTTTATTGCTTTTCCACTTGTGTTATAGTCACTACTGTTGTAGAAAGTAGATTCAACATGAAGCAAATTCATGTTTAGAACACAGAGCTTATTCTAGAATCCTCCCATATTTTATTTACTATCAGGATGCATGTTTTATATTTATATTACAATGCTGCTGTTTCAGTTGCCTTTCCCTCTCCTTTAATATGGAGATTTTTATTGCCACCATATCTTTTAAAGATGTCAGCAGTGTTGCCTAGGGGTTTTGGACATACAATCACTACTGGCATGACTGCAGCAATAACCAGTGCTGAGGCAGCATGTGAGGCTAACGGGAGGTTAAGGGCAGTCAGGAGGGAAAACTTCAGGCCTCTTGTGAGCAGTTGTCATAAATGGCAACAGAGCAACTCATTGCTCCACTAGGGAATCTCAGTAAATCTTCTTCACTTTCCAGCACATGATGAAATTTCCCTGGAAAATTTATTTTCCTCAGTGTCTGTTTTGCATCCTACCCATCATCTGAGAAGTGAGGGGAAGTGGGTAGCAGGAAAACAAACACGAACACTCAACCTATCTTTTATGAGTTGTACAAGTGGGTAACGGCAGAGTTGCAGTGATAGTGCTGTGGGCAGCTTCCTCAGTGGAGAGAGGAGAAAGGAAAGGGAGAAAGGGAAAAGGGCAGTGCTGAGAGAGAGAATGCACTGGGCAGACAGAAGGCTAGCTTGGTCATTTGTGAAAGAAGCCTTTGCCTTAGGAGCTTGGGAAGAGCATCTCGGGCCATCATCTCCAAGGCAGCTGGAGTGAAAATTCCCCCATTCGTTTAGTGGCAGGCCTTATTTCCATCAGCTTGTGTGCAGCCTCAATCAATGGGCAACCCTGAAGCAGAACCAAAATCTCCCATGCCAGCCATGTACTTCCAAAGCTCATATGACAGTTTCACATTGGAGACTTTGCTTAATAAATCTACCCAACTTTGTGCTAAATCTCATCCAGGACTAATCACTTCTGTCAGACAAGCTGACCTTTCTCACTGGTTCAGTTATAAACTTACATAGCAGTGCTGAACCTACTTGATTTCTGAGCTTTGGCTTTGTTCAAACACCATGATTTTTGGTACAGCATGAATATAGACCAAAAAAACCCCAACAAACCAAACCAAAAACCAGCAAAAGGAAGAGGTGAAATATTCAAAGAGGAGAATATATTACATTGTTTATCTTTGAGAGAAATGAAGCAGTACTGATGGCCATGTAGGAAAGAGAGAACTCTGAGCTTCAGTAATATCCTGTTTCTACTAAATAATCAGTGTGTGATTTTCAGACATTTTCAGTGTGACCCTGCTGGAGGCAGCAAAAACACAGATGTCTGAAAGCAGATGAGAAATGGTTCAAGTAGGTGCATTCACACTTCAAGGAGCTCTCAAAGCTGTCCTACACCTTCCACACAACTGGGAAAATGGCTGGAATAATAACATGTGTGCTACTTGTTGGATTGTTGCTGGGAGAGCTGTCTTCAAGGACAAGCCAATAATAAAATCACTCTCTTAATCATTACTGAATCCTTACTATTATCTGCCATTCAGTTGCAGGTTTTCACACCTGCTTGGGAAAATTCATATTCTGTCATCTTTCCTGATCACAGTGTCTGGGAAGACTTAACCAAGGAAGCCATCTGAATTTCCTCTGAATTAATCCTTATTTTATTGCCCGATCAGTTTCAGAGAAAAAAAACAAAACCAAAACAAACCACACAAATAGCTACATTTCTTCCCATTCTGTAGATAAAATACAATCTTGGTTTCATGCATCACACACACACCTTTGTGTAAATACATATAATGCACACATGAGTGTGCTCCCTGGAAACAAATAATCCCTTTACATAAAAGTACAGAGATGCTATTTTTTCACCCAGGAGCCATCTGCAAGTATTTTGAAATAGGATCACTTGTTCAACAGTTGAGATGAAGGGGTCTTATGGATCCAGATCAAGCCCCTGCTGTATTAAAGCTTCATACACCTCAGTCCCTCACTCAGACACCTGACTCATAGCAAGCAGCCCAGAGAAGAAGCCTGAAATGGCAATAAACAAAAGGGCCACTTTCATTTCACAGCATTTGTAGACAAAGGCAGAGTTGCCTTTGGAAAAAATTTCTAATTTCAGCTTTCTGTATCTCACTCTGATGCCAGTGGAGCAGGGTAAGAGAGATGTATGGTCCTTGGCTACTGCAGCTTATTTTTAGTTTGTGCAGTTTCCTTTCTATCTGTGTTGAAACAATGGGCTGTGGACTAGAAATGCACTCCATTTAACAGTTGTTTTAGCATGAAGCTTTGGCAGGAGAAGTGCTAAGGCAGCAGCATTTCAGTCTCCACAGTTAAAACAGACTGCAATTGTTAACTGGGGTCTGGAGATGGGACTCTGTATTTAAAGCCCTGGTCCTGAACATCCTTCCTTGCCTTTTTCTGTTGTTGGCTATTCAGCAGTGCAAATGATCATAGGCAACCTGACTTCCAGAGCCACTTTTTTTTAGAAGGGAAACCTCAAGTGGTGCTAAACCAGGTTTTGTTAATATTCACTTGCCTTCAGAGGTAAGGGCCTGAGCAGCAAAAGCAGCAGACGGTGAATGCCTACCAAACACACTTGCATTAGCCTAAGCTAGCAACTTATTTCATTGCATTTTCCCTAATGTATTTCAGAAAGAAACTACAAAAATATTTGCTTTAACAAAAAAAAACAACTTCAGACAAAACATTCCACTAAAAGAATAAGACAAAATAAGAAAAACATATTAAAGTCACCTGGAGTAGCAGGTACAGCATGGTAGCCTCTTATTAAGGGAAGAAGAGCGAGCGACACGCTGCTCACATACCTATTCTTTACATCAGTGTGTGTGCTCATGTGAGACCTTGAATTGTCTGATGAATGTCTTTGGTTTATAAATGTATCTCATTTCTTCTCTTCCCTGCTCTTCCTCTCCAGGCCTCTAAAAACTATAGGACCAAAGACAATTGCCTCTCATGTCTTTATTTCATTCTTGAGAATATAGATTAGAAGCGGGAAGCCAAGGAGACCTTGGGATGATTTTAATTGCCTGCGGTTCCTTTTGGAAAAGAGAATAGATATGCAAGGTCCTTGATAAAAGACAGATGGATGACAAAAGTCTACCTCATTGTAAGCTGCTGCAGCAGGAACAGGCACGTGGCAGCACTTATTTGAGCACACACACAATTCTACCCCCATAAAGACAGACCACCTTAGAGGCTCCCCACAGTTGGACAGCATGTTTTGGGATGAGACTATGACATGCACACAGATATCATTAAATGAATTAGAATTGGACAATGAGAAAAGAGGGGAGGAAAAAAGGCAAAGTCCGCAAATGATTCATTTTGCTGGCTCAGCAGCCATGCTCGCACTTCTGCAATAATGCATCTACAGCTTGGCCAGGAGGAATTTTTCCTGTGTCACAAGGCGTCTACACTTTGCCTTGTGCTGTGTCTGCTAACACTTGTTTCTTACTGGTCTCTAGATTTTGCCCTCACTGACAAGCAGAAGGATGTCACAGACTCCTTTCATACGAACCACAGGAAGAAGTCAGAGCTAACAGGCTGTCTTCCAGAGGGAACCATGGTCTCTCATTTTAATCTGACATTGTCTTACACAACAAATCTCTTGTTCCCTGTCCTACAATTTACAAAATCTGTTGAGCCCCATTCCCCAGGGATCTGGTTAACCCTTTGAAGGGTTTCCATTAGATTGGTTGCTTTGTATCTGCCTTTGTAGGTCTGTCCCATCCTTAGCGTGCTGCTGAGGAATAGGAACTGCCCACTGAAAAAGGACCAAGAGGAAGCCAGAGTTGTTGAGATCTCAGATCAGTGGGTTGGCACATACTCTGTTCAAGAGCTGCAACTATTCTATACCAAAATTGACATTGCTGCTAACACACAAAATGCTTCCTTTGAGGGAAGTTTTAGGTAAAAAAGCAAAGTATAGAGATCAATATCCTTGTGATACCATGACTTCTGAAATTCAGCTACACCCTTGACTGAAGGGCTGGTTGTTCAATAGATACTTGCTCAAGATACTCAGTGGTGCTTGTCTAAACCAAGGGCACTGCTTCTCCTTTGGATGATGCTTCACCAAGCACATGGGGTCAATTGACTGACTCTTCTTTTGGATTGCCAAAGAAAAGAAATTACTCATTGTTTGATTTATAATTAAAAACATTTTAAAAATTCATGGAAGAGCAAATGTTTCACTGTTGTAAGAATAAGTAGTTATATAGTGTCATGTTTAAGTTTTTAAAGAAAGGAGGACACCAACGAAGATATTTGACAGCTCCGAAAAAGGAACAGGGAAAGTAAGTTATATAGGGACATTAATGGTTTTACAGAAGACATTTCAGCCTCACAAAGTCTTTGCAATTCTCTAATGAGATTTCTGGACTGCTCCTGGTGGATCAGGATTGAGAACATACCCAAGTGGTGTTTCATCACAGCAAGCAGCTGCAATAGGAGGCACATGGCAACAGACTGAGAGGCAATAAAATTTTGCTCAGAAAAAGGACAAAAATTCTACTAAGAAATTGTATTCAAACTACATACAGGAAAAAAGAAACAAAACATAGATATCCACAAGAAGAAATTTGTATCCTATTTGGCTGCTTTTGATGCAACTTGAACATAACAGCCAGTGTACTGAATCTACACTTTCCAAAACAGGACTAGGGCAGGAATACTGTGCCCTATAATTTGATTAATACACAGCCAGAAAGCAGCAAGCTGGACGTTTGTTTTTATTAACCCCTTAAGTCAGCTCAAACTTCTGTAGTTTCAGTATGCTCCTAGAACTGCTGGACCATTCAGAGTCACAGAGAACAATTTTTATGATCCAGGACTTATGAACCCAGATCCAAGTCACAGAAAAAGGTCATGAATGTGTCACTGTCCCAGCTGTCAACAAGGGCACTGAAAGAACTGGGCCCTACCCCAGCATGTGAAGTGGCCAGCACAGCTCTGCATTCTCCTGTGCACTGAGATCCAAGCTATGGAAACCAGCTCCAGCCTCAGTGAATAATGCACCAATAGCATGGATAATTAATAATAATTCATAATATGAAGAAGACAGTGTCTTCTAAGCATTAAAAACCACGAAACTGAGGCTAGACCAGGAGAAATTGAGAGGAAGTAATTCATTTTCCCAGGGAACACAGGCTTATGAAAACCCCTAGACACCACAGGACTGGGAACGTTGACTTCCCAGCAGTGCTACAGTGCATCATTATAGGATGAAGTGTCCAAATAGTGACAGTAGAGATGAAATGTCAACTGCTCTGTTCACAGAAAGGAGCTTCAGGTGGGCTTGCTAAGGAGCTGTTAAAAGTTTTTGGAAGTCACCTTACAGAGAAAGATGAAAGCAGGCTGGAACTGGATTTGTACTGCTGGTGTTCAAGGGGACCAGAGGGGACAAAACTAACCAGAAGCCTACATATCTGGTTTTGATACTGATTTTTTTTTTCATTATTTTTTATTGTTTCTGTAAGTTAAATAGATGTTTCTGGTAAAGCTTTGCTGACAATATGGGTGCTAGAGCCTTTTGTATTAAGACTGGTTACCATCTTTTCAAAATATTTACAAAATATTGCTGAACAGTCAGACTTCTCACCTCCTTCCTATTTGCATTCTGTGAACCACTACATCCATAGTAATGCAAATTGTACAATATATCTATACTTGCTTCTTTCTGTATTGTCACCACATCTCACAAGAAAAATGATTTCAGAGCCAGTGAAAGTCATCATTCCTCCCATGCAACTGGTACAGGGGGGGTTTTGGTCATTTGCATTGGAGCTGCAACAGGACAAGAACCACTGCCACCTTTAACAGTATGAAACATCTTTTGTGCCACTCTCAACAGCAGAATGATCTTGTAAGGGCCAGCTTCCTTTAAAACAGGCCAGTTTGCAGCATAGACGTGAAAGCCTTTAGCGCATATTGCAGATGTACATAAAAATCCAAAAGAGGAGAGGCCAGGATAGCCCACAAGGCCTGCAGCTCCACCCATTCCTGCAGTGGCTGTTTCTGCTGGCAGCACCGTGGGGCATTGCACTGCCCTGCCCATGTCAGGCTGGCTCAGTGCATTCCTGCTGCCTGACAGACTGACCTGCGAGAAGCAGCTGACAAGCAGTCAGTTCACTGCCTCATGAAAGACAGACACATTCGCTGCCATTCAAGCCCCATTTTTCATAAGAACAAGAATGTGCTGTTCCAAATGTTGCACTCAGCATCTTGGAATGATGCCTTTGACCAGGGGCACTGGGGCCAGCAGAAAAATGAATTATTACACAAGACACTGTCTTTGTCCATTTCTACAGTTTAAGGGAAAGATGCAGACACTCAGCCAACTAACTGCTCGCTACTGTTGTTTCTGTAATGTCCAGGACCCTGCTAGATTACTGGAACAGACACATGACCAAACTGTTCATCTGAAACAAATGCCAGACTCCTTGATTCACCACAATGGTGCAAGTGAATGTGCAGGAGATGATGCAGTGCCTGCAGTGGGTGAGAAGTCAAGGTTTGTGGTAAGCAAATACACATCAAAGCAAGACTGCACTTTAAAATGGCAAGAAAAGCGTGACTTGAGAACATTATTTCTTTGAGTTGTTGATTTTTGTCTCAAAATAGTTTTTTATTTGAAGGTCCTTTGCCTAGAAATATGATTGTTTGCTAAATAGTATTTGGGTTTCTACCCAGGAACAATCCCCTGACTTCCTCAGATCAGAAAATTATTTAGGCTGCTCTTGGCTCATGCTCAGGTGCCTCTTTTTATAAAACTGAGCACCTATAAATTATATTTTAGCAGTTACAAGTATGTCCCTTAACAAATGAGGAGCTGACAAATTTCATGATGCAATCTGATAACTAGACAGATGGGAAATTACAGAAAGAAGGAAAAGGAAGATTAAAAAAATCCACATCATTAAGACAGTGAGTTGAACCCCTAGAGCACACCTAGCACTCACCAGAACCACGTCATGCACTCTAATGCACTGGCTCATCATGTGAGAACCCTAGAGAGAACTGAGTAGTGATTGATCATGTATTCATGTGCTTTTATAAGGTTTCAAATGATGCTCTCAGTAGAAAGGCCACTGTAAACCTCTTGTTTAATTGCTGCCAGGTAGATTCCTACCTGCTGGCATGATCCTCTTAGCTTCTTCACTAATATCTCCTCAGCCAAATCTCTTCCTCTCCTCTCAAGCTCTCAAAGTGCCACACCAAGAGTGGTCAAACCATACTCTTTAGCACAAGTGTGCAGTGTTTCCTATTATATATGTGTAAAACTGAGATCTGCAGGGGCACAGGGCAACTCCATTCACTCTTCACTCATCCTGGGATAAAAATGAAGAGCTCAGGATGCAAAGACTCCCTCTGAACCATCCAAGTCCTGTTTCCATCCATCACAGGTAAAGACATTCTGTCCAGAGCAGGCTCCATCCTAAACTAATCATATTTTCACCTTTGATTTTTTATCAGGAACAAAACGATGCTGTTCCAAATTCTCTAAGTGTAAGTCTACCTCAGAGCCTCACTTTTCCTATAGTTAAAAACTTTCTTCTAATTGCTACCCTGAATGTATTCCTCAATAATCTGTGCCCTGCTGTTCTTGTGCTAAGACTGTTAGCTCAAATTATTCTTTCCAACACACAGGGCAAACCCCTGTTGCCTCTTTGCCATCATTTTACTGTGTGACAGAAATCTTCTTCTCCCTTTGTATTGCCTTTTCCTTAAAGCAAACCATCAGTGAACACATTTCCAGGTTTATCCTTCTTGAATATGAGTGACCAGAACTGCACTCTTGATTCCAAATATACAACAGCTGTAAAGCCCCTCTCTATCCACTCTTCAGGGAGGATTGCATTTGCCCCTTCCCCAGCTGAATCACATTGGCATTTTATGCTGCAAAATACTGTACAGGTTTTCAAAAAATCATATTGCACAAATTAACTCAACTATTTTCTGCAATAAAATAATTGAATTTCTAGACAAAACAAATGCTGCTAGTCTTATCTGGACCAAGCCACAAGCACTAGTGCCTCACTCCTCTCTAAGTTATGAGCCCATTTTCCAGCAAAGTGGATTATGTTTAATCCTTAGGTGAATAACCTTGTACTTGGTACCATGCCATTTTACAACATTTCTACTGTATAATCTTCAAGGTCATCCAATTCTTCTTGCACAGTATCTTGATCTTCCTTTTATTGATGTGTCTCACAACTTCATGTCAGTAACAGAAAGCCATTTCATTAAATCTCTCTACTTTCTGAGCCAAAGTAACTTATAAAAATATTAAGAAAGATTGGTCCCCAAACCATTCCCTGATAAAGTCTAAATAACCTCCCTCCATCCTTCCTATCCCTTCCTGACATCTCCTTGTTACCCATGTGCTTCTGCTTCTGCTTCTTTCTAATCCCCATCTTCTCCAGCTTATCCAGCTCGCTCTGAATAGTGGCTGCAAATAATTTCTGTTTATTGCATTTCTTTGCCAAGATGATCAGTTATTTCATTACTTAAAGGTATTGTATAAATTTGGCACTATCTCTGAAAACCTGATGTTGTATTTATTTGATCACTTGCCGAGGAGAACAACTGGCACAAACACATCCTGCAGTGGAACAGGGAACTGCAGCAAACCAGGCAAGTTTGTATAGGCAGGGGAGCCACAGAGAGCCCCAACACCAGCTGGGAGCTGGCAACTCCCCAGGGAGTGGATGAAGAGGTGTAGGTGGGATTGGGAGGAACTGCCTCTGCTGCCACATTTAGTAATCCTGAGTACTGCTGGTGAACTTAGCAGGCAAATAGGGCATGGCACAGCAGTTCACAGGATGGGTGCCTCTCCACAGGAGGCCATTCCACTGGTTGTCCTGGTTTGAAAGAAAACCAGTGAGAGATTCCAAATCAGAAATACAATTTAATAGAGGAGAGAAAAAAAGGGTAAAATAAAATAAAAGCAATAGCACAAAACCCACTGACAGAGTCAGAATACAACCTAACACCCTGTTAGTTGGGGTGGTGGTAGCAGTCCAGATGAAGCAGTCTTGTAGAAGCAGTGATCCCGTAGAAAGGTCTGGTAGCTCTTGTCCTCTGGGAATCCAGAGGTAAGGCCTGCTGTGCTGTCCCAAACCCCAGATTTTATCCAGGCTGGAATGCTTGGCTCCTCCCTCTGGGCAGAGCATCTCGCAATGGGCTGATCTCATTCCAGGAGTCCTGCAATGAGTCCTTGATTACCCATTGAACAGAGAGAGCTCCCGGAGGGAGTGAGTGATGAGTCAGTCGTGGCCAAGGCGCTGATGGCCCATTAACAGAAGATAGTCTGGAGGGAGGGGCAAGGGAAACACTGCCCCGCCTGGTTCCAACAGCTCCTGGAGATGGTGATAGAATACATACTTTAGGCACATCTTACATTGTAACCTAGGACACAGGTCCAGTGGGAGAATCAAGGTGCACACTGCTCAGCAACTGGTCAGTCCTTTCAAATCAAAATAATGTTTGGGTTCTTCCCTACTCTGCATTCACTCCTGGTCATTCTCTGCTTCCCAAATTGATCTATAGTCATGAATATGAACTGAGGTTAGATTAGTATGTCTGCCTATCCTTGAGATTTCCTGTTGTTTAGTCAAATGGTGTAAATTCAGATTTCACATGTGTATTTTTAAAACCCACAAAATTCTTACTTTGACACCAGGATTTCATGTACAAATTCTAACATTCCAAATTCTGGAAAAGATGTAACCCAACCCCTCAGGCATGTCCAGTGAAGTCTCAAAGTTCTGCACCACCTAGAATTTGGTAGTTGTCTCTCCTTCATACCTCAGAGGTACTGTCACCTTCCTTTTGTCCACTTGCAGTATTGAACAAAGGTGGAAAAGTATTGGCTTGATCAGGTCCAACAAAATCTTCTTTCCTGAGCAGAAAGGCAAAGCAGTTTCTTGAAGCTCCACCTATTTTACATTTAATTGTAACCCACTCTTATTGCACAGTACATCTTCTCCCACACCTTCCTCCCCCCCCCACTCTTTCCTCACTTTGTAATTATTTGATTGTAAGATCTTTTTTTCTATTTGCTTTATTTGCCTTTGTGTTTAGTCCAGCTCAAGCTGGTTTTTGACAGTTCTTTCCCTCTGGGGAAATTTTCCTCTTAGTTTTAAACTTCTGTGCTTATTTAAGCTACATCATTAATTTAGACCTAAGACCTAAAAATTCAATTTCTGTTTTTAGAACTTTTTTAATGTCAAAAGTGGGAATCACCCTTGGGAGAAGACTAATATTAAGGTTGAGATTGTCCTACAATCATGTTCACTGTAGTTTAAACATCCATCCTGAATAAGATTTTTCAAACTTAAATGACTTGAAGGCTGAGAGGAACAGGTGAAACTCTCAGAACAAATCTCATTCATGTTGCTTCACTCATTAGATATCACATTCTGATATTGTTTCTGTCTTTGAGGTTGAACAGTTGATTGTCTCCATAATTAATTCTCCCACTTCCTCTCAGTGACAAAAGGGGAACTCTGTGAATATCTGATGAGTAAGTTGTATGTTGGCTCACATTAAAAAAATGGGAATGTCTCCCAGGGATCCCACATAATGAACAACAAAGATAGCAAGGACCAGAAACACTTTTTTCTACTAAAAAGTGGAAAGAGATAGTAAGACTAGAAGACAAAAGGTTACAGTTATTGCTTGCTTACTAGCTCTGCTTAAATATTTGGGAGCTCACACCCATTACCATGACTCATTAGCAATTTCCCTTCCAGAAACACTGGACAAAACGGACAAAGAAGTATTTATGTCACAGTGAATCCCTGTCCTCAGAGGGCTTCTGACACAACATTGCACTGGAGCCATGAGGTCCTCATTTAGCCAGGGAGCCTGGGACAGGGCCTATGAGTGCTGTAAGGGGCTCCCATGCAAACCTGAGCTCTGGCAGCTCTCCATCACTTCCAGTGGGCAACAGCTCCCAGGGCAGAGTTAGGCTGTCTTGTACCTTATAGTGTCCCAGGCTCTCAGCCCGCTTGTCTTCATTCAGACTCCTGTAGAACAGTGAATTTAGTGGAGAATATTTTGTAATAGCAAATGTCTCTTCAAACAACTCACTTTACAGAGTAAGAAGGGCAGAAAAACTGAGCAGTACTTTTTTTCCATTATTAACTATCCAGGAAGTGTATTTAAGAAATGAGGAAAGTGGAGAGCTTTTATATCTAAATGAAGGATAGAATTCCCCCTCTTATATGCCCTCAGAAGAGTGAGGGAAATGTGCCACAGAGACATCTGGATGTTTTTCAAGACTTGACTGCTTTCCATCTGGGACCATAAATAAAAAAGTAGCACTGCAAAAATTTTCCATTTCTAGACCAGACAATAAAATTGCCTATGCTAGAACCATTAGATGCCAGAACAGAAAAAGGTACAGCTTCGCTTTTAATAGTTATTAATCAAAATTGAGCTGCATTTAGATGTGACAGTAGCTAGCACAGAAGATGCTTGCAGATGAGCCAAACAGATGAACACAAATGGCACATCCAACAGGAAGTACTGACACAGGTGCAGGCCCAAAGCTGAGATACAGCAAGCTGACCCAGGCCTGATCCTGCTGCCCATGTGTCCACCAGAGCCCTGCCCAGGTGTCCCAGGAGACAGCTGGTTAGCATACCTGCTTGCAGGAACCAGCTCTGCTTCCCAGAAGATATATGCCCTCCAACACAGCTGGAAAAAGCAGCTGATAGCAAAACTCTGGCAAGAGTCTGCCGCTACACTGGCCAAATCCAAACATTTGTCCAAAAACCCAAACAAAGCAAACCAAAATCTCCACTGCAGTCAAGTGGACTCTTGTATAAATATGGCAAACCAAGGTCTTTGAAACAGTGACTCTTCTCCTCTTAAACCTCTGACTCATTTCTGGAAGCACTTCTACAATTAATACTAATGAATTAGAATTAATACTACTACTAAGACATGTTTCAGGAGCTGCCTGGGCAATATGGATAATATGGATGCTCATACGCTTCTGTTTTTAATGGGAACTCAGCATCCAGATGTCTTAAAACACTTCTCGCTTCTGACACAGCACATAAAGCCCCTTCCTTGATAATATGCCCTAACTCAGTGGCACAATCCTGGCATGGGCACTAGTGTGGTGACCTCCCTCTGAAGTAAAAAGGTTTCTCCAGGTCTGCTCCAGGCAGAGAGGACTGGAGTGGAACTGCCATTCCCAAGAAGCCAGAGCAGAAGAGTGTTCTTCAGCACTAACAGTGGCATGTGCCCTTTCCTGCCCAACAGACACACACCCAAGCTGGAGAATGTTTAATGAGCCATTCTGCCAGCTAATGCAAAGGTTTTATACCAGATAAAACAAGGAGTAATTGCAGCTTTAAAATGGAAAATGTTCTCTCTTACATAAAAATGCATGATTTCACTAAAGAGGGTAATTTACATTTATTGTTTGAAGAGTGAGTACTATATATTTCTTGCAAAATACACATTTCTTAAAAGATGAGAATAATTTAGAAATTGTTTAGAAAAAACACCTCTCTTGAAACTATGTAGGGTATTTCAGGTTAATCTCACTTTTATCATTTGTTCTTCATCCTCAGGGTAGAATAGCCAGCTCAGGATTCCCACACTCCCACACTCCATCCTCCTCCCCAGTTCCAGTGGTGAAATGTCAAGTCTCCAGGCCTCTTGCAGTGCAGTTTCCTTACTTTGGCTGAGTTCATCTGAGCACAGCCAAAGCAGGAATTAAAATTAAACCCTGCAAAGTAACTAGAGCAGATCTATGATCCAATACAAGATTTCAGTTCTTGTTTTTCATTTCCCATACAATCCACTTCTGATTAAAAACAGACAAAAAACATATTTCAGTCCACCACCAGTGGCTTGGGGACAGTGTGGATTAACTACTGTAAATGTTCTTCTACACAGATTTCACAGTCTGGTACCACCAGGTCACTGAGGTGGTTTGCAAGGCTAGAGCACAGCTAAGTTTTGCCTCTAGGGCAACACGTGGCTCCTGGCAGGAGCAGCACTGATGCTTAGGCTGCTGTCACTGCACTTAGGAATTTGTCCTTCACCCGTGTAGCACTGGCCTTGTCTTAAGAGAGGATGTAATTTCCCAGCTGTAATCTCCATAAGCGTTTCTGAGTGGCACTTTGATGCCATGCCTGTAAATACTGATGCCAAAGAACAACTTAAATTAAGAGATAATGGGGCAAACATTGGCCTATATATTGAAGTCCTTTTTTTTTTTTTTTATCTTGCAGAGTAGCACAGCACACAAAAGGAGTTCTGCATCTCAAGTAATGATCAGCAAGGAACACCACAGTCACACTCCTAGGCACAATAATTTCTTGAGTTTCAATGTGCTACTGCTGCTACACAACTGGAAGGTGAAAAATTCTAGCCTCCTTTCTCAACAAGCTGCTTTCCTCTCATGACTTCACATATGTTTGCACAGCCTGCCACTGCTCCTAAATTGAATTTGGAGTTGATTCTTAGATGTTTCAAAAAAAAGCCCCACAAAAACTATTCAAGAAAAAAAAAAAAAACCTACCAAGGTTAATACAATCTCCATCCAAAGTTGCAATTCACCTGGACTTCAACTGAAGCAATTACTGGAACACGAGAGAGAAAGGATGTTGGACCTTCAGTGCTGGAAATATTTGGCATTTTTTGAGAATGACTAAAAAGAACCAGAACCAAAATCTATAGCAGCTTGTATGATCAATCTCCACAGCTCTGACACGTTACACAACAGGAGGGGCTTGACCAAACTAAAGCTACTCCCTTCAGCCCTACTAAACCAGAAAGAAAACTGTCCCAAAATTAGGAACCTTGGATTCAGGTATGAAATAAGTTTTATGGGAGTTTTGGCACCAGTAATTGACTTTACTAAATATGCTAAGACTTCATGAAGGAGTGACCCCAGGAGCTGGGCAGGTTTATTGCCCCCCTCCCAGTCTCTTCTAGCATAGACGTAAAGCAGCAGATATTAACCATTCTAAATTTCCACCTAAAAAAAAGCAACACAAGGTATTCATACCTGTAAGAACTTATCCATGAAGGAATATTTCCAAATGAACTAAGAATCTATTTCTGAAGTACAACAGCTATTTTGCTTTCACTCCCATCTGCACACTCCCCTTTCACATTAAGAATTCCTCCTTGCAGTTCAGCGTCTGAAGCGATTATGCCTAAAGCACATGACAGCCTTCTGGGTGTGGAAAAAGAGTGTTGATCGCAGCGGGGCAGAGCGGTGCTTTCAGGCCCACGACTCCCAGCCAGCTGTCTGAACCAATAAACCTGAGGAGAAGCCTTTCTCCTGCATCAAAAAGGTAAATAGCAATGGACCTACTGGGTGCCCATAGAAATTGCTGTCATGTACATGCATATAAACACAAAGGTCAAATTATCTCTTTCAAGGTGATGCAGAGATTTCATTACTTTGAAAAAGATAGAATCCAGCAGAGGTGAATCCTTATTAGATGGAGTGGTCAAGTGAAACACATTGTTTTATTCATGATGAGATCGTGACTGTATTATCAAAAATGCCTATTGGTTTCTACTCAGCATTTTCGCTACCTGTGCTGCTCTGGTTTAAACTGGGTCTCCTGTTCTTTTGTTTCCCAGCCTTTCCCTCTTTCAGCCTCTGAAAATGGAGCCAGCCAGTTGGATACCTGAATGCTTGATTTGATGACTCAGTGCTCAGGACGCAGACTTGAACCATATACTCCTGGTGTGAAGTCACAGATATTTGGGGGCCAGCTGGGTCTGATGTAGTAAAATGGCACCAGACTTACTTACCAAGACATGGGGAAAGAACAGAGGAGACTGAAATCTAGGACAGAAATCTGGGGATTGGAGCTTCAACATTCCAGTCTTTCCTGTGACTTACCTTATCAATGACTCTCAGCTGATCATGTACTTCTTCAATGTTTTCTCAGCTGACTCACTTATGTGCTCACTGATACACAAAATAGCTTTGGTGGGTTTCCAGAGACATCCGAAGCACTTAGACCTTCAAAAATCTTAGAGAGCAGCAGGAAGTTATGTGAGTGTATGTATGTAAAAACTTGCATATTTTTCTTTGCAGTGTGATGACCCGGTAGAGCTTGGGTTAAGTAGGAGAACTCTGGAGTAATTTAAATGTCTTCCTTTGGCCCTCTTCACTCTGCACAAGGTCCCCCCGGTGCTTCTCCCCTCCTGTACTCTCCCCACACACTCTGCAATTCACATTAGCACTTGGAAGTTCAGTGCTGTTTGAACTCCAAACATCTGCCACCAAATTATTTCTCTCTCCCAGTTCACTGAGCAGACATTCTGCATCGCTGAACTACAGAGTTTATCCACTGACAACAGGCCGATCATGGCAGCTCCAACCTTTCACAGATAAAGTGCACTTATGTGAGGGGAAGCACCCAGAGCGCTCTGCAAAAAAAAAAAAGAAAGAGGATGATTCTGATGAATACAGGGAGTTCTTTCCCTTCCCCACCTCCAAAAGACCCTCCAAGCAGGTATCTGATACAGTAAGTGGTCTATTAAATTGAGCCAGCCTCTAAATGACAGCGAAATGCCTTCGGCAGGCACAGATGTGCCCATGTGCATGCAACAAATTGATTAAGGTCCATGCTGTCACAAGGAAGAGTCAATCAATCCAGAAGGGCTGGTTGCTAATTTCTAGCCAGGAGGAAGCTTCCCTGCTGTGCAGGGGATTATGCAAGGCTGAATCTACAGGCATGCTTTTCCTTTGTTCATTAGCACAGCAATGGGTGTACGGATACTGCTTTTAAGTGTCCCTTTACTGATTTAAATTAGAGGGGAAAATAATCTAAAGTGCTCATGACATCTACATGAATGCAAAATGAATTCATCATGATTGGCATTATTACAATGAACAGCAAATCCCTTCATAATGGCAGGACATTTAAGAAGTAATGTGCTACTGGATCCCTTGTCTATAAAAGTGATAATAAGTAAATGGCTGTGTCACATATATTTAAGAGGAATTCAGCTACTGGCAAGCTGCAGCTTCAAAGACGCAAAAGGGAAAAGCAAACGCTTGTGTTTTTTAGCACCTCAGCTGCACAATTATTGTTGCTCTGTACCTAATGGATCTTTTTCCGTCTCTGAATCTGAGCCATGTAGACCACTTTACAGTGCTGAAATGTTCACTATAGGATGCTTGCTACTGCCGAATCCAAACTAATTTTCAGACATCTGAAAAGAGAGGCTTTCAACCATTCCCTTGGAAAATTTCATGCAGCCTCAGAAAGGTTAAGGGTTGGAACAGGCACCTGTAACTCAACCCAAATCTCATTTCTCTGTTCATCTGCAACCGGGATTAGAAGACACCTAAGGCATGCAAGTTTTATCTCTACCATTACATCAAACCATCCAGCAAAGATCAACCTCATCTCACTGAAGGCAAAACACTGATTACTATGAAGTGCAAAAAATGTGAAGAGAGTGTGCAAGTGTGCATGTACAGAGCAGTAAGGCAAAAAATATTTCCTGGGACAAATATTCTGACTTCCCATGCAAATGCTATATATGTGACAGTCAGCAATGGCTGTAACCAAACCAGACCACTAGCAGAAGTTGCATCATCATTTGGCAAATCCTTTTCTCCATATCACTGTGATGGAAGATTAAAAACATATCAGGTAGCTAGCTATTCATCCCAACCACTCAGGGCAAAAATACTCAACAGGAAGCAGAGCACCTGGGAACTGTTGAAGTAAATGAGTGGAGCACTACTGAAAAACAGGTGTTTTATTGGTCAGTGCCACCAGTGCTAATTTTGGCTCAGTGCCTTCAGCACTTTATTAAATACCCATGATCCACTGTAGAACATCTCTTTTTCCTGCTTCTTTTATGTTGTCCCTTACCTTCTCCCTGCTATACAAAACTCCTTTTTTAACACAGTCGGGCCACAGCAGGGTGGTGGAGTTACGTTGTAAGCTTGCCCTATAAACTGGAAAAGATCTAGAAACTCTACTTTTTGTGGTTGAAAGGGGAAGAACCATTTGCTGGTGCTGTCTTAAGACAATGCTCCTGAGAATGCTTTAACAACAAAAACATTTACAACCTCAGCAATTTTATTAAAAAATTAAAAGCTCAGATGCTAGGAACAAATAGGTTTGAGCTCTCGTACACAAAAGCAATCTTGGTAATCAAGTGTCATTAAATTTCTATGAAAGCTAGTGGTGTTCATGTTTTAAGCTGCTTTTGGAAATAGATGACAAGGAAGAAGCTGTTCCTATGTGCTTTTAAAATATGACTCCTTTTGCAATCAATTTCACAAGAACTTGGTAAGTTAGCTTGAAAACACCTCATATTTGTTAGAAGATGCTGATACAAAAAAAGGTTCTCATTCAGCACCTCTGCTTTTGTGCTTTCACTTTGCTTTAGCATAAATGTTTTTGTAGAAAACTGTCGCATTCCACCCAACCTGTATGTCTGGTCCAAAACCACATCACTGTATTTTCTATAAAGGGAACTATAAAGCAACCAAGACATTCATTTGCAAGCTGTGGACTGACTGGTATTCCTCAACAATATGCAAAATTACTGCTATAGTGAATTCATGAAAGGGTATCCTGCTTCACGTTTTCTCTGCTGGCTTCCAAACCCAGTATAAAAGAAAATAACAAGTCACACAGTTCTCTTGCCATGTTCTGAAACAAAGCCATGAAGCTGCCCTGTTCCATTTCTGAAGACCCAAGTCAACTGGAGGAACCTGAGCCTGACTTTCCACTCCACCTAGGTAAAGACTAACAGTGACCTCTCCAGAAATGGCTCAAGTGCCCAGCTAAGCCCAAACTGTGGGGCTTCCACACTGAGATATATTTCTCCTGTTGTCTGTGCCCAGTTTTTGGATGCAAAGGGAGAATCATAAAATTCTTGGGTTTTAATCAAACCATCTTTGCAAGATACAAATTTCTCTCTTTCAATTTTCAGCTCTACTACTGAGGCTAATGAAATGCAGGCCAGAGAGGCTCCTTCCTAAGTGCAACAACAACAAAAAATGCACAGTGCCAGACTTCACCACAGACAGGCACCAAGAGTAGTGTACCACACTACAGCTGCTAATGTTGCATTGTCAAACTCTTAAAAAGGAGTAAGGTATTAGAAACTTGCAAAAAGAAAAATAAGTCAGTTTGGACATCCTGCCACATACTCAGGTTGGATGTCAAATTACAATAATCTGAAAGGTTTTGTTTTTCAAACACAAGAACATTCTACAATGTTACAACCCGACTACAACAGTAGCTGAGCACACATTTTGCACATTTCCCCCTGTATCTGTCTCATTCTGACAGTAAAACAAACCAGTGGAAAAAAAAATCTAAACACTAAGCATGTATCCTTCCAGTAACAGCCCTTCCTCTGCTTTGTTGTATACGAGCAGGCAGTAAAACACTGACAGGAGAACATCCAATGGTACACAGAGACACAGATAAAAAAGTACTGTCTCCAAAGAGCTTGGCAGGCAAAAAAGTGATACTGTGAAAGGCACAAACAGGGCTGAACCCAGAGGAGACCAGGGTGATGTGGCAGCTAGTGTAACTCACAGAGGACCCTGAGAGCAGAAGGCAGGCAGGCAGTTTGGTACATCACTTGCCTTACAAGACAGGAGGGATGGTCTGACTGTCACTTCTAACATTAACGTGGTAACTCACTGAAATCATGCTATTTGCCTTTACATAAATTTGAAATAGCCTTTCCCTACCCCTGTTTCTTCATATTCTCTGAAATGTAATGAGATATTAAGAACCAAGTGGATAAGCAATGCTTCATTTATTTATTTTAAAGCTAAAGCAGTTAAGTATACAACTTGTATGCAAAAGATGTCCTTGGTTCCTCTGGTAAATTATCAAGGGATTTAACACCACTGCACTCTATTAGACTACATTAGTGCTTTTCTGGTAAAAATCAATAGTGACATTGAAGACTTTACCATCTGACATATTTCCCTTTTAGAAGTAAAGTTAACTTGTGTTTTTAACTTTAAAAAATATTTGTAGATGGTGGTAGAGCTTGCTGTGGAAAGGTTAGCACAGGACAGCACAGACTGGACTCGGTGTTTGCACACAATGGGGATCTCTGACCCACAACTGAGATTCCCACAGACCAGCAGTACTGATAATAAATGCCAGCTGGTTTTCCTCTGTAGTACTGGGCAGCATCTCCCATGTTTAATACAGCAGCAGGAGGCTGCACCTCACACCCCATGCTGGAACTGAGGATCTCCCAGACATTCTGTGCCCTGAACATTTCTAGAGGATGTTTACATATAGCACAACAGAGGCAAAATCAAAACAGATGGTGGACAGATGTGAGCAGAGTCAGGAAGGGGAAAGCTGCCTGGAAATGTTTTTAGCAGTGTCACTCTCTGGCTTACCCAAAAACAGCCCACAGTCACCAGCAGGGAGTGGAAGAAGTCTTGTGTAACCAGAAAAATCATCTGCATCACCTACATGGTGTTCCAGAAAAGCCTGATTTTTCACACATTGATCAAACTACAACCAAACTGACAGCACCCCTTTCCATCCCTTTCTGTTCAGATTTCCCACCCACTTCAGAACACAACAGGTCAGATATGATTGCAGTAGCTGTAGTCCCTGATGAGGGGTGCAGACCTTGCTCTGTGGGAGCAGGAGCACTGCACAAAGAGCCATTAACCCTAAATGACTTGTAGACAATTATTATCTACACCTTATAGATGGAGAGAGAGAAGCAGATGGTAGAGGGTCATGCTTGCAGTTACAGGAGGAAGAGATTGATCTGAGGAGGGATGCCAGAGGAACTACCTGCCTGCTCATTCCCAGCTGCTCTGACCTCTGCTCCAGGCTCCCCTCTGAACCCTGGGATTTTACTGCTGATGTACAGCATCTGGACAAAGGAGTTTGGGCACAGGTTATCCACTAGCTATTAGAAAAAGAGGATATGTCTTTTAAATGAAATCAACTCCTGTATGCCCTCACTACACAGGAGAAGATAACTTATTTCTTTAGGACAAAACCTTGAATATACCACCCTAGCAGCCACCTGCATTATGACCCCCATGCTAATCTTATTAAGAGAGAGGTTACTGGGCTCTTTGTTGGTGAACAGCACATTAATAAGATCTCCTTGAAATAATCCCATCTCTAATATGCAGGGAAAATTACATTTTCCAGCGTAATTACTATGTCAGTCAAAAATCCCAACTCTTCCATTAATTGCTTTTCTCCAAATTCCAAAAGCTTCTTCTCAAGCAGTAAAACTCCAGGAGGAGAAGGAGACAAGAAACCCAGGCACTTTCTCTTAGTAAGTAAAACCAACAGCAACTCTGGGAGGCTTTGCTTGGATGAAGTCAGTTGTTTTAACAGTAGGAGCTGCAGACATCCAGCAGGTTGGTCAGAAAGGTCACTTTGTTAGGGCATATCCACTTTCCACATCTCCCCCCTATAGCCTCTCCTGCCCAAACCATGTGGGAGGCAGTCCTTGGGCCACCACAGAGGCAGCAGTGCTCAGCCCCAGCAGTGGCCCATGAAGCCAAATCCCACTCCCTGTGAGCCATCAAATCTCCCAGAGGTGACAGGGTCCAGTCTGGTTGCGCCTTGAGAGGGCTGGCACAGGAGAAACCAGAGCAGCGAAGGAAGCACGGTAGCTGACACCCCTGTCCTTCCACTCAGCCCTAAGCCAAGGATCAACAACAGGGCCGGAGTTACAAGACACAGAGACCTGGCCAAGAAAAGCTGTTTCCTAGAAGTGTCTAATATCCCCTCAAGGCAGAACAGGGAAGGCACAGGGAAGGTGAAGAGGGATGCTGCTGGGCAGAGGTGAGATGCCACAGTGAGATGACCTGGCACCTGCAGTCCTGCCAGCAACTTGCATTCAGAAAGGGCATTCAGCTGGCTTCTTAAATTTGAAACATTTCTTTTTGGTCTTAAAGAAACATATTTCAAATGTTCCTGCCTTTCCATCTGGTAACGAAATGGAGCCGATGATCCCTTTCAGAAACTAAACACAGGCAAGTGTGAACAAGAAACTTAAACCTGGCACCTTGTTTGTGTAAACTACAGCCATAACTTCTCCTACTTTCCACTGCAAGAAAAGCATAATGCTTTGTCCAAGAATCACAAGATAATAAAATATTGGTGTTCCAGAGCCTCTATCAGAAAATGGGGCTTACGATAAAACGTTTGATGCAAATACACAAGTCATAATTTGGATGTCAGTAAAATATTAACAGTTTTGGGTCAATAATCATTGGGCAGATGCATTGTGCAGGAGACTCAGGTGGTGGTCACTGTAGCTCACTGACAAACCACAGAGGCCTCTCTCCCATCCCAAAGGGAATTTAAGGATAACTGACAGACCCTTGCTCTTAATTCAGAAGTGTTAGTCAGCTGACACATACCAGCTCCTAAGAATGGGTATATGAAGAATAGTTCTGACAATTCATATTCCAGTGAGTCTGGGAAACAGTACACAAGAAGGAACACATTTCTGATAAGCACTTCCTTGCTAACAGACAAACAAAAGTGGGAGCATGAGAAAAAAAAATTGATAAAGCAGGTATTTGAAAAAAGATAATAAGAAACCAAATTATGCATTTTTAATGAATTTCTAAGAGGGTGAAAACAGGAAAAAGTCACAAAGTGTTGTGCTCGCAACAGAAAACTCGCAACTTCCAAAAAGTTTGCCTGCAGGGAAGTTTGTAGACTAAGGCCCCTGAGACATCTGCCTGAGAGGAAAGGAATAAAGGGGTCTCCTACCATTGAAATCCTGGGAAAAGGGAGAATGAAAATGAGGAAAGGGAAAGGAGAAAGGGCAGAAGGAAAGGACTGTTCCAGTGTGGCTTTAAAGCCTCTGCACAGAAAAGCGATGTACCCAGACATCTTTGTGTCCCATGGTCTCTGTCAATGGCCTCCAGTGAGTTTGCCATGTAAGAGCAGCAACTGAAGAAGAAAAAGCAACACAGTCTTGGCCACTTTGTAAGCCCTGTGTGAGACCCTTACGACACACTGACCCGATCATAGTGCTTACTATGGTCACCATAACGCTTAGAGCTCAGCAGCTGGCAGCCTTCTGCACATCTCTGCCTTGTGACCACAGAAGATCCTTCTGCATCACATATGCAACTACTTACTTCAAATCCTACATAACACCACAATCAACTGCAGGACACTAAAAAGTTCTAGTTCAGCCATTCATAGGAAAAAATTGCATAGAGAAGACACACAGGTCCCTTCTGGAGGATGCATAGCACCAAACCTATTTTCTCCCACCTCTCTCATTTTATAGTGCCTTTTCTCAGGTTCTGATCTTGTTGTTAGTGAGGACACATGTCGGTGAGAGTCCAGAGGTTTCTCAGCAGCAGCCTTTAATCAAAAAAAGGCTTCACACTGAGAGGGCCTGACTCACCCATTAACTTCTCCCACAATATCCTGTTTTATTACACTACATGGAAAACACAACCTCTGTGGAGGGAAGAACAGAAAACCCTGCATCAACAGGGTAATTTATGAACATTCTCTTTCCTGAGCTGCTCAACCTGTGGGAGGCAGCTAAAAAGAGAAACTCAGCTAGGAAGACAGGAATATATCCTCTGTTTGTTTAGTGAACATGGAAGCAGGTGGCCTCCTGCAGCCACAGGAAACTGCTAGTGATGCAGTGAGACAGGTTATAGCCAAGGGACCAGGAAAGCTTTCAGCAGCAACTTGTACCACCTCTTTCCCAATGCTGCACACACTTTGCTCTTCCTGCCCTGCTAATGGGTCAGTTGCTACAGCTTTGGGAGATGACAACTTCCTTCCTTCTGCTGTTTGATATTTTGCTGTCAGCAGTATCTTTGAGAGTCATCCTGAGGAGCTGTCTATGTACTCCAGGGAGGGCGGCACAATGATGGCTGGGATTTTAAAAGATAATTTCCCTAGACCTGATACACTCAGTAGCATAGAAAAGATCACACAGGTCTCAAAAAAGGGTCAGAAATGTTAACTGCTATTTGTCATGAAGATATTTATTTTTTTACATTGATGATATTTTCTGTTTAAAGACACTGCAGAGGTATTTTGGCCATAGCTGTATTCAGCCAGTGCAAGGTCTGAAGTAGGATTTGAATACAGGAGGAAAGCTGGATGCAGGCCCTTATTTTAATTTCCTTTTGCAGCAGCATATGGATTAGATAGGAGAAATAACAGCCTTCAGCTCTTTGCACACCTGAGTACATACCCTTTGCTTGGGGAATCAAATTCCTCCAGTTCAGGGGAAATTCTGGGTGTAGGACAGGAGGCATTTACAGCTTTGTATTGCCATAGCTGCACAAAAGTATATATGTCTTGTTTTCTGTGCATCTGATTTGTTAACTGCTTACTTAGAGATAAATCTGTGGGGTTTGGGTTTTTCTCAGATGGGAAAATCAGTCATTTCAGAATAATCAGATTAAGTTAGTGAGAAAAAAATAAACTCATTGAAGACCTCACTCTGGCCTGCACCTACCACAACAGAAAATGACATGACTTTGACAAAGATGCCACCAAGTAAGTTCTCAGATAAACTTAAGTGAGCAAAAAACAAATACAAAATTTTATTATAAACTGTATGATAACAGCAGGGAAAGCTGAAAACTACATGAATGTTTAATTTTGAGCACAAAAGCAAAACATTTCCCTGACTTTGTCTTTTACTTATTTCCTTGGCCTTTTCTGAAGCTGGCATTTCTCTCTGCCTGCCCACCCTGATAATCACTCAACAATGCACAATTAACAAGAACAGCTTCCCAACCATATCCCCACAAATCAAGAGAGTTTACCGGCCAATAATTAAAACAAGTCAGACCATCATTTACAAATTTCTGCCACATCCATACAGATAGGTCACCCCCTGAAAAAGCCCTTGTATCATATTCTGTATTAAATATGTGCAAAGTGGGTTGAGCAACATTTTAAACCTGAAAACAATGTGCTCATTAAAAAATTGCCTCAGCATTTGAAGAGTCAATCACAATGTGTAGAGCAAGTCTACATACCATGCTTATTCTTGGCAAGAGGTCGTTCAGACCATGCCAGAGGATGCTACATTGGGATGGATGGAGCACTCCTGAGGTCTTCCCGGGATTTACTAACTGGGGTGCTCTCAGGACACAGAAGAAGTTGCTTCAAAGATGATGTAGGCATGGCCTGAACACAGTAGACTACAAGTTACTGTTGGTTTCCTGACACCTGAGCTGCTTTTGACATTAACTTTTGACATTAATTAATGTCAAAAGGGAAGATAGCCCACACATGCCAGAGGAACCTGATTGAGGAATTTACTGAAACCCTTTGACAAGGCTGCACATCCTGTGAGTTCTGCTGTTCTTCAAAAAGCAGCATAATGCACTGACTTGCTGCCTGTGGCTCTGAACAATCGTCCAGCAGCTCTTCACCACAAGAACACCAACACAGAGTAGAGCTCTTCGCTCTGAAGACAACTGACCAGCTGTGGTATCTGTAAACACCCTTCAATTATCTTTGTCCTTAGTGGAACAAAGTTTGAACTGGAGCTACTGTAAAATCTCTCCTCCTCAAAGGCAGTACTGATCAACATAACCAAGAACATGCAGCTATTAAGAAAAGTGCTATGTACATGAGAATGTGGCCAAGAGACTCTCAAATCTTTGGTTTCTGCCACAGTTGCCTGTAGAAATTTAACAAAACTTGCTGGTCTCCATTTCTCTGTATGTCAAATGGATGAGATATGTCTTTTGGAAAGTGTCTCAATTTGTGCACACGACATAAAGAAAAGTATTGTTACTTAGGTATTTTTGCCACCTGTTGTGCATGCTGATATTCCTTTCTGTTTAATTAACATGAAAAAGGTGTGCCTAAGAAGCTTGGAGCACGTAGGCAGGTCCACTGAAGATGCTAGTAGAAAATAGAAGCATTAAGATTTCTGTTAAATACAAACTATCTTAAAGAAAAATGGCCTCAGTCATTACTATAAGCAATTAACAGGCCACTTTGCATGTACTTCTTTGGAGGAGAGTCTGTCAGAAACATGTTGAAGCTTTCAGTGAGAGCTGTAATTACTGAACTGTTCATTCTGGAAATGAATTACTACTTTGCTTTACTAGAAATTAAATCAAAAGAAAAATTGCCTATATTTATACAAAATGGTTTTCTCTTAAACAAGAGGAGACGAGGAAAATTAAATCAAAAGAAAAATTGCCTATATTAATACAAAATGCTTTTCTCTTAAACGAGAGGAGAAGAGGAAAAGAATTCAGCTTATCTGCCCTGTAAGAGGCCCTCACATGTCAGTCCTACAGGAATGCCTCAACAACTCTTTGCATGATGAATGACTGTGCTCCCGTATCCCATGCCTCCCTAGCCTCATGCCACATGCTTGTGTGTCTTCACAACTGAAATTCAGATAATGCAACAAACAAGCAATGGACCATTATCTGAAAAATGGAAATAAGTGGTGGAAATAATGCTTTTGCTCTTTGGGCCACAAAGTGGCTGGAATAGCATTTTGTGTGTCCAATGCACAGCAGCAGGCAAAGGATCAATGAAACATGATGCTTCAAAGCCAAAGATGTTGCTTATCTTAATCAGATGTTGTTAATGTTAAAGTGAAAACAGAAGCCTGAATCTCCTGTTATGTATCCCTATGGCAGCTGGAAACTCTTTTCATTAATTTTTGAATTACACTGTTTCTACCTCAGCATGAAGGGAAGCAGGCCTCTGTTCCAAGTATGGGAAAGCTGATCGGCTCTGCAAGAGCACAGTGGTGTTTCTGAAGCTAGGCTATCCTTCCACAAGGAGTCCTGGCATAGGCAACACTGAAGGTCTGTATTTTTGCACCTGTAAACTGCAAAGATGTAATTGCTCAAGTTTCCAATTATTTAATGCCTTTTTTTGTATACTGTTTCCTATTAAAGCAAAGTGTGGCTTATATAGGAAAAGTGACATGAGCATTATATGGATCCTGAGAGCCGCTTTTTGAGATGTAAAACATAGGGTAAGTACTTGCCTGTCAAATCAAGCAAACCACATGATCCCAGGAAGATTTAGTGCTTGGTCTGGTAGACTTTCCCACAGTTGCCATAATTTGCCATTTTCCCTTCAGATTAGGCGGAAGGGCAAAGTCAAGTTTAACAAAAAGAAAACTTGAGCAGAAATAGAAGACTGCTTCTTCAAAATAGGAAGCGTCCTGCTTAAACAGCCACTCTTCAAAGGTATTCTTTGCAAAAACCCTTTTAAACTGACTAAAAGTAGCCAAATATCCATTTCCATCCACATCTAAAGCCATTTCTAATCAAGCTAAGACAGAAGAGGGCAGATGGGGAGTGGATGGATAAACACTCCCCAGTGGCAAAGCTAAGCTATTAACTCAGTAGTGGTCTGTCTAAGGTGAGCAGATTGTTCTGGTTCATGATTTATTCTCCTGCTGGGATGCTGATAAAACTTCATTATTGTGAGGAAGACAACTTCAGCTTGATTTGGATGCCCCAAAGGCAGTCCAGATTTGAATGGGTGTCAGAAGTAACTTTTGGAAATTATTTTAACAACAGAGATCATCCTTGATACACAAAATTGAAGTCTTTCTAAGTAGGGCTACAAAAGCAACCCATGGCCATAAAAAACCAGAATTAGAGATCAATGTCAGAATAATTCAAAGAACTCCACGCAAGCTTTCTATGTGTGCTGCACGAGGTTGTTCAAACCTAATTTTGTCATTGTCAGTTTTACTCTGGTCTCTTCAATTTTTCAGGGATATATGTATATATGCTTAGAATAATTACTAACTGGACCCAGGAAAATGAAGATGTGGTCAGAAAGTACAGTTTCTGACCTACCACAGCACAGGACATTGCCAACACCAAAATGCCTAGAGGAAACCACACTATGAGATGAGATATTTGTTATGTTGCAGAGAGGACTGAGGAGAAATGGTGGAAGCCAACTCATTCTGAGTTAGCCATTAAAGCAGAAAAATTGCCTTTTGCATTTCCAGGGGAGCTTTTTCATGCTACAGAACAGCACTAAAACATAAAACCACTCAGAAGGGAGCAATATAAGATGCAGAGAAAACCATGAGGATCAAGGAAAAGCCAGTCTCAGGAAGGCCTCTTGCCAACAGCCATACGAACTCCTGACTTCAGTGGTTGTAACTATAAAATATGGACTTTCACATAGAGCAGATCACATAAACTAGAAGGGCAGTGCCTTCTAGCTGGTCCCCCCTCCTAGCAAAAGGAACCAAATGCCCTACTCCTTGGCCAGTATTTCCCACTTTTAGATAGGCTTAGCGTGCATAGGAGGAGTTTTGATGGCAGTGGAAGGCTTTCTAGAATTTCCAGAGTTCTTTGCTCTATAGAAACAGCACAGGTGTCTTGTCCAATTCTGTTTCCTTGTACATATGGAGTCAGACAGCTTTTTGCAATTACTCCTTTCTCTGCTGCAGCAGCCAGCCCCACTGACAGGTGCCACAGCCCAAGTAAAAAAGGTCTCATATATTTAGCTGTAAATTATTTCTAAAACCTGTTGCAAAGTCCCTAGGTGCTGCTGCCTCCAGTCTAAATTTTGCAGTAGTTTCAGCTATATTCCATTTGCAAGACCTATATCTAACTTACAGAGTAGCTCCTGATTTTTTTTTTATTTTTTAAAGCAAACAATATATATAGACTAGAGAGAGAGAGAGAGATTTGTGTATAGTGTGCTTATCCACAAATACATACATAGTATATGTATATAATTTCTGAGCATCTCATTCTAGCAATTACATCTATTGTACCTTTTAATGTCACTATATAGAATAAAGAGGTAGAGATAGAAGGAATAAACACTGACCACAGCTGTCTGTAACCAATAAAGTATTACATGGTCTGGGGCTCAGGCAATTCAACCTGGTAGACATATTACAGCTGCAATTCTGAGTGTCATTTTTAACTCATTCTCCCACTCAGGCTACCTCTCTCCATCTCTGAGACACACATTAAAATGCAGTCTGATAGTGTTATCAGCACCTTTGTCAACAAAATAAATTTGTCTCCCTGGGATGGGGAAATGTGTGTCACAAATGAAGGAGATTTCTGGAGTTCAGCAGCAATCTACAGGGAAGTGTTAATTAGAACAGACTGTGTCATAAGGAAGCTCAACAGACACAAACTAATTAGCACCAACAAGTGTAGCAGGGCTGCTTTGCGGAGGCAGCTCTCCATCACTGGCTTCTAAGAAGTTAGCACTCCTTCCTATTCCCTGGCTCTAGTCTCAAAATGGCATTAAAACATATGGTACCAGAGCAAGAGTCCCACAAGGATAAAGCGGGAAGATCTGCTTTTGCTCCATCCCATCTTCACCAACCTATTCTCACCACAGCTTTCCATACAGTCCATCCACACATCAAAGATATCCAAGATTTCATCCAGGTACAGAATGGGTCCTCAAAAAGGTATACATCTGTCCTGAGTCTCAGCAGGACTGATGGTCTATAAATGTTACCAGTTTCCTTGGGGAGGGTAAGAACATTGATTTAAACGAGGCTGTTCAATGCAGAACAGCACAGCATTCTAAAAGTCCAGCAGGAATCTGGGAAAAAAGAACTGGAAAGAGCCCTTTGGCAGGTCAGCTTGCAAGCTTGCAGCTTAAATTATTGCATCTTAAATATTGCTGACGAGCTGACATCAGTCAAGAAAAAAAATTCCTAAATGACACAACAGATGTTCTTCAGATGAGTCCCCATTTTTTCTCAGATGCAACCTTAGCAGATGGACTTGAGAACATATGTTCTGTAAGCAGATAAGAGGATGGAGATTCTAAAAAAAAAACTGATAAAAATAGAAAGTGGTAGGAGGCATCATATACAATGCTTGTTTCTCACATTCTTGTGCTTATTAATTTCTTCATTTTTTAGGAAAATATTTCAGACTGAGTACAGGTGATACATAATACTAGTAACCAATGGGTTATCATCTAGCTGGATTTCCTTAGGTTTATAGCTATAAAATTAAAAGCAATACTGCAAGGAGAAGAACCCATACCCAAAAACACCTCAGATTTCAAGAACAGTATTTTCTAAGTTTTCCTCTGTAACACAGGCATTTAAAACACTTTGTGTCCACCAGTTCATATTTCTTTTTGCCAGCTTCTTCTAGATTCAAGCACACAATTCCTTTAATAAACACAACAATGCTGGAACTCTTTGGGATCTTGTTCTCTCACCTCTCTTGGTCAACAACTTATCTCATCTGAGGGTGAGAACTTTTCTTTCCCACTCCAGTCTAAAGGTATTTGACAGACATAAAAGAATATAGTGTAAAAACTGGTTTCCAAATAATCAAAAGTCAAAGCAAAGGGCCAGACAAAGCTAATGGGACCTCTGGATGCATAACACATGCTAAGAACAAACCATTTCAGCCTGCTTTTAGATGTGTTTGGGCATTTTAACAACAAGCACCTTTTGGCACAAATTGGATTAGAAGGTTTGACAACATCAATGCCGTGACCAGTCCCTATTGGCTCAAACAAGTTTCTAAGAGCTGCTTCTCTCAAAACTGAATTTCAGATATCAAAGAAGGCTGGAATAGAACAGCAGGGGAAAAAAGTATTTTTGCCCACATTCCACATTTTGGCTCTGCAGGCAGAAAGAAAATAAAAAAAAAAGAAGAGAGAGAAAAGAGAGAGAGAGAGAGAGAAAGTCTAGGTTGTTAGATACAGCACTTTAGAAAACGATTCTTTGTGAACCAAACACTTAGCAACAGGATAGTCTTTATCCTGCTGTCATTAGCAGAGACAAGATCTTACAGTCTGATGGCTGAGGGCATCATCCTTACAGATGACTGGGTAATGAAGGAGCTAACAGGCCAAATGCTTTTATCACTGCATTTACCTTGCACAACAATACCTGACCACAGCAATTTAGGAAGAATGAATGTACATGTACACCCTCTCTAAGACCTGTTTTCTTTCCTCTTGCACTAGTAGAGAACTGGGACCAATATTATTCATTCACAGGAACACCATGTTACCTGCTGCTACAGAAAAGAGCTGATAGCTATCCATTGTACATTGAAGCAGATGGTGTGTACATACCAGAAACCTTATGATACCAAGCTTTTCAGAGATCCCATTTCTTTTTTATAGCAGGGTTTAAATTAAACTGCAAATGCTGCAAAACACATAGGGACAGATTCTTTCTTCTCACAGTCCATTGCAACAAGAACTTTAGTCAAGTCAAACAAAACCAGAGGTCTAAATCAAGTATCAGAAGAGAATCAGTGTTCTCCAAAGCCATAAATGTTGCAAAAGAAATTAAGGTTACCTGTATGGGGTGATGGTAACTGCATCAATCACACAAGATTTGTGCAGACTGGAGTTCTTGCTGTGGGCATACATGAAGAACACTTTTTTCCCTGCTGTCCACCGTTTTCACCCCCAAAACAAAGTGATAGAACTGCACTAAGTAGACATTGATTGCTAAGTACTTGGACAATCTGGAAAGGAATTATGGCACATAAACCAAAGCAGGCATGTAATTTAACATGCTTTGCATAACTAAGAAACTAAACATGTACAGCATGGCTCAGCACAGCTCAGACCACTTCAATCTCCGACAACCTTTTGGGCCAGCTGAAACCTTGGGGACAGCAGTGTGAAAGACGTTAGACACCTTTGCTTACAGATAATTTTATTATCATTATTTAGGCATTTACATGAACAATGCTCTTGCTGCTAGTTCCTCACCATCCATCAGGGCAAGGACAGAAATCTGGGTGTGTATATTCACTCACCCTACTGTTTTTCACCCTTGTGGGAGGGAAAGGCTTGCAAAAGACCTGAGACACAGAGTAAACACAAAGCCTCTGGACACGCATAAAACCAGTTGAGTTCATGGAAATCAAACCCCTTCTCTGAGACTATTCACCAGGCTATGAGAGATAGAATTCTGAAAACATAGCTTTCTTTTCATTATTATGCTGTGTGTCTTTCTTATTTCACTTTCTCGCAGGAGAAATGGATAAGGGAAATGCTGTTACATTTGTTTGTAGTTCATTTTAATTCTGAACTCAGAGGAGAGGGCAAGCCAGATCCCTCCACAGAGCACAAGTGCAATCCGTTTCATTGCTTTGACTTTGCTCTGTGAAGTCTCTTCACAGAGACACTCAAGTTTTAGTTGCAAGCATCATTGCAAAATTGCCTTCTATTGACTTCTTTGAATGCAGAGGAAAACATACAAACCCCTCTCCTCCAAACCCACAAACCATTCTAAAAATCATTTTCCTACCCTTTTTGAGCAATAAAAAGAGTAATCCTGTGCATCATCAATTACTTTTAGGCACCAGGTGCAAATTTGCTTAATACCTAATCAAATGTTTTGTGTAGCATAAGGGAAGCCAAATTCCTAACACGTCAGGGCGTAGTTTTTGGGAAACTGGCAGAACTACTCTGGAGTCTTGTCGCTACTGAGTACGGAGGGCATGGAGTAACGACACGACTCTCTGCGTAGAGCAAAAATGAGAGCAATCTTTATTCTTCTAAATCTTCCTTTTATACAGTACTTCGGTACAATGAATGTGATTAATCATTCAGGGCCTACACCTCTTTGTAAATATCCTTGCCAGTAAACACGTTGGAAAAAAACACCACCTGCTGATGGTTTTTCACTTCCCAAGGATTGCTACAGATTCCTCCTTTAGATTTCCCAGGCTGCTTTCTCAGGCCTGTGTGAAGGTGGTATGTGAATGATTTCACACAGACACTGTGGCTGCCTGATGCCTACAATTCAGACTATTGACAGTAACAACATTGTCTCTAGGTTTAAAGCATGCACTGATTTGCTCCTTTGGTTTTGAAAAGAGCAGGCCAGCTCCTGTATAAGCTACTGACTGCTTTGTCAAAAAGCAGGTTGTAGAAGGCCTGTCTGACTTGACACAACATGTTTGAGCTCTCACCGTTGTCCAAACTGATTATGAAATTAAATGTGATGGTGAAATACACTAATTATCAAATGCCTAAATCACAGTTGTGTCTTTTTTATCCAATATTACTCATCTGAACAGGAAAAAATGGCTTCCAGTATCTTTTGAACTTACTGTGTAGCACTGCTGCTATGGCTCCCTGCAGCCATATGGTTAATTGGGAGACCTGGGGTAGCACACAACTGCTCTGGTTTGCCTCTCTCTTCATACACACTGGGAAGAAGAACAGAATAAAGGATCAGTTTTACTCACCATTTCAGTCCAACTGGGAAAGTCCTCCCAGATCATTTTATTTTACTATTTTTTAATGCTGTAGCAACTTACAGGGGTCTTGGGGCACCATATGTGATTATAGAGGAAGAGCTGAGCCCATGCCTCTGTACTGGTAACCCAGTGTCCCACATGCTAAAGACAGTCATGACCCAAAACCACATGGTTCTACTCAGATGTAGTGTGGTAAAGGTAACAAACACCTGTTCTGGCTTTCCTTGGCCCTCCAGGCTGTGTACTGTTTCAAAGTGTAGAAGGTATTTCAGGATCCATGAAGTACTTGACTTTCTTATATACCATTCCACAAAATAGACTAGACTAGACTAGACTAGAATAGAACATAGATGTATATAGTACTCTTCCATGACATCCTCTGAGAGATGAGCAGGACAGTGCAACTTAATCTGGTACTACTCACAAATTACAGCTTGCACATAACAGGAAATCCAGCTCAGTTCATACAGCAGAAATGTAAAGCTGTGACAAAATACTTACCAAGTTATTAACGACTTATAAATGGTAGTAGGCAAGGGGTCAAGTCCCAGACTAGGCATATTTCATGCAAGCCCAATAAAGTCTAATTCAAAATTGTAGAGACCTTCACACACATAACCCAGTGTACACTCCCAAAACGCCTGGAGACAGTCACTTGCTGCTACAAATTCTACTGTACAACCTGCACTTTAAATGCAAAGCCCCCCTGGTGCTAGCAGTAATGATTTGGATTAGCACTTTATTTCCCACTGCTAGGGAAATAAAAATCTCTTAGTACCACTATCAAGGATTTCTGTGGCAACTCAGTGAATAATGGTAAAAGCAGCTGCAAAATAGCAAGCGAACAAAGACTACAGAGATATAATGGTGACTCAACAACCTTTCAATTCAGATATTAAAGAGTCTGCAGTTCCTTTTATGCTGCAGGTGAATGAAAGGTGATTGAGCAGAATTAACCTCTCCCTAGAGCATTAAGAAAAGTTAAAGTTCCAGTGCAGACTTGCTGGGCTCTTTCAAATTTGAGTTTCTTACAACTTTTACTGCTGTAACACCAGTGAACTGAATGTCCAATGAACTGAATTTCGTCAGAGCTGAGTTTTAGAGGACTGAGTTAAAAGAATTATGTGAATTAAAAGTGGTTTTTATAGAGATGATAAGTTTCCTGTTGAAATATATAAGCCTTCAGGAAATGTTGATATTGAACTGCAATCTCTCTTGTTCTTTTCCCAAGAACCTATACAGTGCCCAAGAAGTACTCACCCTGCCTATAGAACTTCGATCAACTGCATGAAAATTTGTTTAAATTCCACACTAAAACAACAAGTATTAAAGCACGTTCACAGCCATTTTATGGGTTTAGCACTAATTTAAACATCAATTTAGGAGCCCCATGTGAAGAATGAGATTGGCAGTTCTGGCTTGGAAATCTGAAGCTCTGAGTCATACATGTGTATCCAGCACTTGGCTTTCTGATCTAAACAGAGCCATTTTCTCATTTTGCAACAAATACTGAAACTGTAAACAGCAAGAGTTTTATTAAGCTTTTGCTGAGGGGAGGACAAAGGAAAACAAATCAATGAGTAAAATGATTAATGTGGAAAAGTCAAGGCTCTGGGAAAAGGCACAAAAACCACATCACAGGTTTTTAAAGTTTTCAAGGAAAATACAAACTGTACATTTCCAAAATGTTTGCATAGGCTTCTTGTCTCCTTCCCACAACCACATTTTCACCTAAACATCTTCAGACCAAAACTATAGAACCAGAAGTGTCACAGGAGACTTCAGGTGAACGAGCTATGAAATTCAGCTGGAAATGAAATTTGGATGGTAGTTTACCCAACTCAAATATTACCTACCCAACACTTAGCACCAAAGTGAGCAGGCATAGGCAATAAAAAAGTATGAAGGCAGAACATTTCTCCTTCAGGAAACAGAAAGAAAAACATATTCAAGGACAGATGCAGAAACCTTAACATAACAAAGGACAACACTGGGAGAGGGGAGGTTTTTGTTTGTGTATAATGCTTCCTCTAAGAACAACTTCATTAATGAAAGATGATCAGCAGACATGCCTATTTTTGAGGAATAAAAAAATAACAAAACAGTTAGTTGGAGCTGTTAGTCTCACTGTCCTCTGCAAAATTCTTTCACTTTGGGCAACCATCAACTGTATAAAGTTTAACAAGGGCAAATGTTTAATTTCTGCACTTGGAATGGGGCAGTCCTGCATGTATCAACTGGGGAGCAAGACACTGAAGAGTAGCACCACTCAAAGCTACCTGGTGGTCCTGGCTGATGGCAAGTTAAATAGGAGTCAACAGTGCCCTGGCAGCCAGGAGGGCCATAGATATTCACTGTACTATAGGTGAGTGTTGAATAGCTGGGTGTCTCTATTTGTCAGTCTGAGTTATAAAGATGATAAAGCACTCTTCCATAGCAGCAGCCAAGAATTTGATGTACAATACACCAGAAATCCTGCATTAAGTGGCTGAAGACATTTGGCTTTTCACCCTTCATATCCACTGACAATATGTGAGCATCTAAGTTTATGATTGGACAACTTACTGCATTATTGATGACTCATGTCATGGCTTATCAACCAGGACGCCTGGTGGCATTTATGAACATATTAAATGTTGATACAAGCAGAAGAAGAGTAACCTATATGTTCTTTTACTTCAGGTTTGAGCATGGCCAGCTCATTGAAGGCAGGCGTTGGTTTTTCTTTTGGATTGTCTTTGGGTTTTTACTGATCAGATTTGCCACAGGGACACAGAGTCCAGTAAGCACCACAGCTGGAGAAGAAAGAGCTGTTGCTTCCTGCAGGTTCTCAAGGTGGAGAGCATTCTGGTCCTCCTACCAGACAGTTTATCAATATTGCTGCTGCTGAATATACATTTTTGCCTCTCCAGGTTACCTGCAGATTTTAGGAAGTCTCTCTTTGTAAAGCCTACACTGTTTGTCCTCAAAGGACTGCCTGGCTGCAGATAAAGCGTAGCTGAAACATGTAACTGGACTTTGGCTGTACTCTTGGACATAACCTCAGAACTGAGTCCCCACTGGATTGTGCCTTCAAGGGGAGAGTTTCACCCTGAAACTAATTTTCTACTTCCTTGAGTGAGTCATCCTCTGGAAAAAGGATGAGGATCCTCTAGGAATGCAGCACTCACAGCTCCTGGGATACAGCACCAATCTGCTACCAGACCCAGAAGAATCCAAACCCTATTATATGACAGAATCCATAATATACCAGTGCTTCAGGATGCTTCTGAGTCTCTGTTCCTACTGAGAAGAACATCATCAAATGTAGAATCCTACAGAATATTCTGGGAGGCAAAGAAAAGATTCTGGAAAAAAAAAATATCATCTAGCAATTAATGTATGACTTCAGCCTGGGGGATGCAGAGGCAAAATAAGCTAAAGCTGCAGAGCCATAACTAAACTGACCCAGTCTATTACCAGATAATGGCAACTTCCAAAGTTCTTATCTCAATTACTAACAATTTGGCTACAAATAGTAAAAAGAAACTTCATTACAGTAATTTGATTTTACTTGGGAAGGTTTCAAAAACTAATATTAAAAAAATGGGCTCATGGTAAAAAGTAGTTTTAAACAGTTGCAGCAGCAGAGCAGAGGATTATTTTCCCAACAAAACTGTGCCATTTCTTCACTGCTTCAAGGCTTCCTACCTTACCTACAGAAAAATATTTGGTGAAAAATCCATTTTGTTCATTTGTTCCTGGAAAAAAATATGCGAGTGGGCAGAGGGAGGGTCTGTATCATAGCCAGCAGAAATCAGCAAGATTCCTGTGGCCTTTAAGTACTGGGGTTTGTGATCAGATAGAAGATCTCAGATCAGACCAAACAGTAGAGCTGGGAGAAGCCAAGAGGCTTTCGGGCACACAAGTTTTAGTTAAGCACTGACTGAGTGTTTGAAAACATCTTTGACTTTTTCAGCTGTATTTCCTGGTTTAAAGACATTATCTTAACAAACTTTGGATCAATGATTTTCTTAGATTGTCACAACTTTGACAACACACCAAGCAAAAATAATGGACAAAACAAATCATGTTCAAAAGCTATAGAGCAGTTACAGATTCAGCATGCTCCTAAATGTAAAGCCTATTAAACTGATTTTCTTCCTTGTCAGAGTATATTCTGTGCTGGGTCACAGGGACAGGGACATGAAGCTTAATATCATGACTGATTTTCTGGTTTCATCAGAGTGACTGATATGAATAAACAGTTTTCTCTTATCATTTATTTCCCCACTCCACATGTAAAGCAGAATATGCAAGACTAAACATATTTTAAATTTATTGCCTTTATCTCTAAACAAAGGACTTTGAGAAATATGTCTCTGTCTTGACATTTGTGGAAATAAAAGCACAGGGTCAATGCCAAACTAAAACTGTTTTTCACTAGATTGACAGAGGGGAAATTGTCCTGCGAGAGGCAAATTAGAAATCACTCTGCTTACAGGATCAAACCATTCCTGAATACAATGAGGTAACTGACCATCTTTTTCTATATAGCTTGTGTCTACACACCTCAGCAGATAATTGGCATCACACAAATAAATAGGAAGTTTTTAAGGGGTGTATTGAGTTGACAGAATGAGTCTTAAACCAGAGAACAAAAGGAATTCATTCATCATGCTGGCAGCCTGGTTTGATGCCTCTCATGCAGAAGATGCTGCTAATCCTGATGAATATTTATTCTGAACAGGAGCCTAAAACAAAATGCATAAATTCACACCTCTCAAATAGGACATCTTTTGAAAGCCATCAAAATACAATATTCTCCACACATTTTTCCACTTTGGCTTGTCCCTTGTATTTCAATTAATTAAACATTACCTGCACATGCTGATATGTATATAGCAAAGAAAATCCCTGTGTTCTCAAAGTTCAGACCTTGATACTAAGACCACACATGAACAAGAAGTCTTTTTCTCACTGGCACATGAACAAGAAGTCTTTTTCTCCCCTTAACACAGACTGTTCATACAGTAAAATACTTGCATTTGATGGCAACACAAACATCCTAGGGAAACACAAGCACATATTTAGCATTTTATAATGAGTAGCCAGGACTAGCCCCAAAGATTTAGGGGCAATGCAGGCTCTACACCCTGATATAGCCCCAGAAACAAAGCAAAAATCCCACAGGTTTTCACTGTTACCTAGGAAGTCACAGTCTGGTGATCTGGAAGATCCTGGGGGCAAACTACAAAACATTCTTCTTCTCTGTGGAAAGGAGAATCTAGTAGAGAAAGAAGATTACCAACACTCTTTCTACAACTAAGTTCCTGTATTGACTCCAAAATTCCTAAATTGCTCAGCACAAAACATGATGAGCACTCCAAAACATTTTTCCCTTTATTCCAGTCCATAAAGGGGAATTTCCACCCAGTGCCTGTATACCATATTCACCTTTCCTCAAGCAGACATTTCAACATGTCCCACAAATGCACAGTCTCTGATCCTCCTCTGGAAGAAGAGCACAAGCTTGCAGAGACAACAGCATGTCTTCTGGACCCTGTGACCACAGACTTCTCTGTCAAAAAATGCTCATATAAGATGTGAGGTGAAATGTGACAATGACCTGAAATTCGGAGACGCTGCTGTCCATATACATCATCTACAGGTAAGTGGTGGGACCTGGTTTGTAAGAGGCTGCTCTATTTCACTGGTCCAAACTGGACAACTTTCAGGAAAAAGTAGCATAACTACAGCAATTCCCGTGCAACAGTACCAAAATGGACATCTTACTTTCCTCATTATCAGAAGAAAAGTCATCTTAGAATCCAGGGATGCAGAACAGAAGGCTTTTTCTGTCAAGTCTGTAAACACAATCCTCCTATCCAAAACTTACTCTAAACTCAGCTCAAAACTGATGTTTCCAGGCCCTGGTACAATATATTCCATGTGGATACCTAAGGAAGCATGCACCACCTTTTTCATTCAATGCAGCTGGAGTTACTTTCCTGGGTCACCCCACAAAGAGCACAGTGCAGTATCCTTACAGTTTTGTGGATTTTGCAAAGATACTTGAACTCAGGGAAAAATCTCCAGACAAAAGGAGTGTGACCTTTCTTCAGAGTGGCTCCCACAGCTCTTCAGGGCAGAGACCATCTTTGTGCCTTGTACAGACAGAGAACATAAACTTAGCAAAATAGAAGCTTTGATCTAATTTCCTCCTTCACCTATATGCACTTGAGCTGTGCAGAGTACATGAGGTAAAATCTCATCTCTTCAGGGTATATTCAGAAGGACAAAGGAGTAGTAACATTGGGACCCAGTGTTGGGACAAAAGGACATAACCTCCCAACAGGGTCCCCTTCTCACTTTGAGAACTGAGTCACAAATGAAAGGAGTATCTTTGCGTGAGCTTCTAAGAAGCTGCTGAGAGGGCTGAGCACTTTGGAAATGTAAAAAGAGGATTACAATGTTTAAGTATTAGAGTTGATTCAATTAGGATAATCAGGAGATATTTTTCAAGCATCCATTGGGTTTTTTGTAAGGGGAGAGGAGAAAAGAAAAAAATCCCTACACCAACACGTGCAATTGTCTTAATTGCATCACTAGTTTTTTTTTCCTTGCCTTATCCCTCCACACCATAGAGGATGGCCTTTTTGCCAAATACGAAGGGATTCAGTGTCTTTCATTCCTCTCTAACCTCATTAATGTCAGAGAAGGTTTACCATGGTCAAAACTCTCTATAGTCTCAATAACATCTTTTCTACATTTGTTTCATATGTAAGTCAAAATCAAAATTAATTGCAAGAAGAAATTATGAAAAAAACCACAGAACAAGAGTACCCTAAAATGATCTCATGTTGTCACCTCTGGAGATCAATGGCAATGCTTTGCCTACCATTTTGCTTCACAGATCTCCTTTACTTGGGCAAACATATCATCTTACAGGAGTAACAGTAGTTGGCCTTTGTATTGATCAGCTGGAGAAGGAATAAAGCAAGCTGCCAGTGGAGTTCAAATGCACTAGCTGCCAGCAAGTTCTACAGGACCTGTCTGCAGGGAAGTGCAACCTCCTTGTCCTGTACTCCTGCTTCCTTTGAAATGCCATGTCATGTCATGGGAGGTAGGGTCAGGCAGCTAATGCAGGGGAAAACTTGGGTCATTTTAGCTGGATTGTCCATGACCAAAGAGAGAAGCAGAGTTGGGCTGCCAGCTCTGGCAGCAGGGCAGGCTGAGATCCTGGCTGACAGCAACCATGGCTTCTCCTCCAGAGGATGTAGGACATGGCACACTTTCTCAGGCTGTCCTGCCTGTCCTTCACTCCTGCCTGTCCTCCTGCTTCTGAGCTGTGTCTTTTCCTGTCTCTAACTAATGCGCAGCATGTCCATCTTCACTCGCTCTGCTCCTCAGCAGGCTGGTCAGCTGGAACTCAGGACACAGGTTTAGCCTCTCAGTGAGCAGAAAACTTTAATGTTCAGCAAGAAAACTTGGAAAGCAGTGTTGCATACACACAGTATAGGTTAAAACTTCTCACACAAAGGGAAAGGCCACTCATGACCCTAAAGACCACCCCTGTGCCAAATCCCAAAACTGGTTAATAAACATTTGGGACACTCTAGCTCCCAAGAAGGCAGTTGCCAAGATGTGTTTGCCCATTTGTTTTAATGTAAAGAATGCTCTCCCTCCAGTCCTGTTGCTGGAGAAGACTGGACTTCTTTTTTCTTGATGACAAAAATAATAACATGGTGAGACAGACAGCTCAGACAGAAAATTTCAGCTAAAATGCTTGTTATTTGATAATAATATAATCCATTCAGAATTGCTTAGGATAGAGTGTTGAGGTGACCTCAAGAGGTGTACTACTAACATTTCTCACTGCAAATGCAACAGTGACAGACAAATAAAACCCTTTATAGGTTATGCCAGATGATATCCACAGGCAGCATCTTTGAAGTGGCACAGGCTGACCCTGACTGATGGGCAATGCTGGTACCAGTACATAACTTTCTCTGCTACAGGTTTGCTTCTCATTAACATAGTTGTATACTGGTGGAAGCTTTGTGGAAAGTTCTCTTCACAACTGTTCACAAGGCATCCTCCAGCAAAAGCTTACCAGGGCAGTGGAACTGAAAGTGGAGACCTAATAATAAAACCAAGACAGCAGCATCACTTCAGACTATCTGAATGGCTGCTGTATTGAAAAGGAGAAAGGTAAACAAAGAGCAAGGGGACATTCTCTTCCTGCCAAGGGCTGTCCTGCCCTGTCTGCACAGCGGCAATGAATCACTGGAGACCTACTCCATCCAGGTTTTAAAATTTATAAACTTGGAATGGAAATTTCTCTATTTGTTCCCAGTCAATTTATCTGCCTGCTTTCCAAAGCTCTGGTCTGCTCCAGAGGTGATGCATTTTGTTGTTGTTTTTTGAGAAGTTTAATTAGGTAACTGGAGCCAAGTTCCAAAAATACCCTCTGCACAGACATCTTCCCAAAAAAAACCCCAGATTATTCTAAGTAAGGGCCAGGCATTGAGAGAATTTGCAATCCTCACACTATTTTCTGTCCAGCTTTTTATTTGGGAGAATGAAAAAATCAGAAGTAGAGACAGAGTCAGGTGGAGGTACTTCTCAGTAGCACTCACTGGGTATCTGCTCATCAGCTAATTATTTTTGGAGCTGCAGATGCTCATGTAGCACATACCTTCAGTTTTTTTCTGCACACAGGGATAGCTGAAAAACCATGCATTTCCAATCTGAATTTAAATTTAATGTTTCTCTTGCAGGAGGCAAGACTGTATGCAGCTTCCTGAGAAATCAGGGAATTGGCAGCAATGTGACAGTGCCATGTCTTACACTTTAGAGCTACCTACTTCCAACACTACTGCAAAACTACTGTAACTTTCAACAACTTTTGACTGCCACATCTCTCACCAACTGTTGCATGGTTAAATTCAGCACTGTCTTGGAAAATAGAGAGTACTCACACCTACAACAAAATGCACAGAAAGAAGGCAGGCAGTCTTCCCACTTACGTTGCCTAAATGAGACTTTCCAGAATGAGAGATAAATCCAGTCTTTGTTAGGAAAAGTCTGGCACTGACTCCTTCCTAGAAAGGATCTATCTTTTTCATGTCATGGAGGAAAGCCCTCAAGCTAGCGAAGCATGTCTTTTCTACTTCTTGAAGTACCCTCCAAATTTTATTGAAAAAGAAAAAGAAAAAGAAAAAGAAAAAGAAAAAGAAAAAGAAAAAGAAAAAAAAAGGCAACTTGCTTTCTCTTGCTTGTGTTCCTCAGAAAACAATGGTAGCATGTCAAGTAATAACAGAATGTAAAAATAAAATAAAAGAATATTTGCAAGAGCTGAGTCTGTCCTGCTGAAGCAGTTCTGTGCCCCCTGCACACTGGAGCAGATGCCAGCAGCAGGTGAGGAGATTCCCCTTCTTCACAAGATCCATACCTGGCATTATTCATCATCCTTGCTGGGAATCCCCGATTGGGCAAAGCTGTTGGCTGTGAAGGAGTACATCCACCCTGGTCTACTGTCTCCATAGGTACCAAATAAAATTGTCAAAGAGGTCTTAACCCCTAAGTGTGACAAGGGAATTAATGAGGGGAGAAAGACCTCAGCCTTTGTCCAAAAGCCCTGAGAACACCTTAAAGCCTTAATGAAAACAGCAGCACCAGATAGTGCTTTGCTCCCCAACCACCCCTGCAGTACAATTGTTTGGTGTTCAAAGAGGAAAATGCAGATGGACAGCTGACTTACCTTGTTTTTTGGTTTGTTTGGAGGGTTTTTTTTAACATAGCTTTAACTGTTTACTCGGTTTTAAATTAATCGGGCAGTTCAAAGGGAGGCTTATATTCAATTTCACAGATCTCTAAGATGCAACCCTGTAACACTTCAACCGCTGTACTTTACAAAAGGAAATCTTTCACTTGAAAACTACAGGTCATGTAACACAAGGAGTGAGACACAGAGCAGCTGCACTAAGCAACTGCAGGACTACAGAGGACTCATCCACAGGCCCTCCCCACAGCAGTGATGCTGTGACACGGCCAGTACCACACGGCCAAGCGGGACCCAGGCACCCGGTATGAGTGATTTGTCCAGGGCCAGATCAAGCTTATGGCTGACAAGACATTGAGTTCATGTCTTCTGGCTCTCACACCTCTGCTGCTTTGCACCTCATGCAGTCCTTGAGAGAGGGCAGAGGCAGCCCTCCTGCTCTTTCAGGCAGGTGACAGGACAGGACAAACACATTTCTCAGTGCCTGGTCCAGGCACTTATGAGCGTAAAAAGCAGACAATTAAAACCACATTTTGCCCTCTCAGCAATTTCAGGAACAGTCTTTTGCATGTTTCCAATTTCATCTGTTTAACACACACTTTAGTTCCCTCAGAAACCTGTCTCTAACAATAGCTTAGCATCTCCTCAGCACAATGTGTACCTCACGTTTTCATGGCTGTTTGCTTGGAGTGGCCAGGTATATTGGCCAGTATAAGGCAGGAACAATGAACAGCAGTCCTTTTTCAACACAACTGAAGAGTTCTTAATATTCTACATATTCAGCTGACACTTTTGTGTCTTGCTAGAGTACATCTATTTATTTAACATCCCAAACCAGGTTCTAATTTCTCTGTTGTGAAATACTAACCCTCAGTAAGGAAATGACAAAGAAACACATGGTCTATGAGCAGCTCTGCCCAGCAGGCCTGCAGTGTGAGGCTGCCCAGTCATAATTAACACTCAAAACATTGACATGCACATGCCAAACCCATGCAGTGTGGGATTAGCTGTACCTAATCCCTGCTGCACCCTGCTTTGCTCTACAGCAGCTGCAACAAAAGCATGGGCTCGTGGTCTGGTAGTGAGAAACTCTCCACTGTCTTTCCCACAGTCCCTATTCTTCTGTGCCCTTGGCATCTCCTCACAACTATTTTCATATCTGCTGTTTCTTTGGACCTGCTTTCAGTGTATTTAGTCTTCTATAGCACTTAACCTTTGTTCCCCAAGTTCCAGTCTATTTTTCTGTAACTGTTACCCTTAGGTTCACTAAAAAGTGTGATGCTCTCCCCACTCAAACTTCTCAAATAGCTAGAACTCTGATGACTTCTCTTATCATTGATGGTTGAATGAAGATCCATTTTTGCTCCTGAGGTAAGGTAACCCTCCCGGTGCTTCCTCTTCTTGAAGCTCATCAGCCCCTTCACCTCATTTTTGCCTCTCCCACTCAGGCAAGGAAAATCTTACAGCCGTCTGCACAATTCCACCAAAAACTGGCAAATGTCTTCTTTCTGCTTTGTCATTTCATAAATGGCACTATCACATAGTGCTTCTATGTGCCTGACATATTAATAGCACAGCTAATTATTCTAGATTGCTTCAGCCAGATCCCGCCAACCCTCCCCCCACTTTACTTAATGAATTAATCTGAAATTCATGTTAGAGCTTCTGGTATGAAGCACTTTTGCAAGTGGGAAGACTGAACAAGCCACTTATTAATAAGGAATAAGTACTTGCAATAGTTATTCTTAATGAAAAATGGAAGGTGGTAGTGGTAGGAATACTCAAGAGCTAATAATCATGGGTTTAAATTACAGCAAGGAATATTTTAAAAAAGATATTAGGAAAGGTTTTCTAATACTCAGGGTAGTAACAGACTTGGACTGACTTCCTAAAGAGGCTGTGGAATTTGAAGGTTTGCATTACAGGGTTAGACAAATATCTGTTTCACAAATGATCCTGCCCTGAGGGAAGGGCAGAGTTCGATGCTTCCTGGAATATCTTTCCATCAGAATTTTTTTGGGATCTCTGTGTTCTGCTCTGGCAGCACCAATGGGATGGCTGTGGCAGTGGCTACAACCTGCTGCAGACAGAACCCTGTGAGCCCCACAGCCTCAGGTCCTGTTCTCACTAGAGCCTCTCCTGCCATAACAGATCTGTGTCTCCTGTAAAAGCTGAGCCATGGTTAAGAGCTATTCTGCCACAGCACTACGAAGTATGCAACACAACAGCTTCAGCAGAAATATGGTGGTGGTGGCTTAAAACCAACTCCTGAATGAGGTTTGAGCAAGGCAAGGCAAGACCTGCCAGCCATCCCTCAGACAAGTCTATCTGCTGAGATATTCAGAGACCTGGAATGCAGGCTAAGCAACCTTCACACAAAAAATGTGCAAAAAGCAGCATATTTACAGACTGTTTATGAAGTGGACTGGCAGTGGGGATCCTGGCTAATCTCCACCAAGTATTCTCAATCCCAAGAATACAGATATGCAGTGGGGCTAAGTTTCAACAGCGAACTTTCAGCCCCTCTGTGTGAGCTGTCTCTTCATTGTGCTTTAACCACATCTTAAATAACTACACACCTTTTCCATCACACACATCCTAAAGTAGCCACAGGATTCTCCAAGAATAACAGGACTATTTTAGTGGAGTTTTTTACTTGGTTTTTTGTTTGTTTGTTTTGTTTTGAGTTTTGGGTGTTTGGGTTTATTTAAAACAGCAATCTTATCAGCTGCTAAGGGCTGGAGAGAAACAAGTGCACTCCACGCAATTACAGAGGAAGTGGGTGGTTGGAAGTGACACAAGAAACTGGGGGCCTTCATGCAAGCAGGTAGGCACTGTTTTGAAAGCCTGATGTAGAATATTTGCTCTGCTCAGAGAAAATCCATTCCCCCCTACTGTGTCATATCCACTCACTTTAAATCAAAGACTTCCATCTACCCTTTCTAGTCCCTGCTGTAGGACTGGGTACATAACTTCTTCATGGGAAACACATTAGATTCCAGACACTGTAAAACCATTTTTGTCTTCCTGTAAGATTTTACCTCCCAGTTGCTTTCTACCAGGACTGTCTCCAACACACTAATGAATAATATTTTAATCTCCACATTAAAAGCATGATACACCACAGCTTTTTCTCACCACACAACTAACACAAGTGACAGAGCACTGGCGTTGAACCCAGGAACAGGGCATTTTTTAATGATGGAAGGCAAAGGAGAAAAAAAAATAGCTTATTTTCCACTGTTTCTATATCTCCTGAGACAAGGACTGTTTCTGTGCCACCTTTTGTACATTTGAAAAACCAGTGACCAATCAGTCTTCTGCAGTCAGAGGGCAGGACAGCTACCATGTGTATGTTATGCATAAAAATAACATGTGTTCAAGATCCTGGGGCACTGACACTGCAATCTTCAAATCCTGCTGCTGCAGAGAGCCTGTGGAAGCACACCAGGGAGAGGAACTGCAAGGACAAGGCACCACTGACTTGACACAGCCTGGGCCCCAGCATCACCACCTCAGCTTTTTCCAAGTTAGTCTGCTTATGAAAGACAGACATATTGCCCCTGTCATTTGCTCCTCTGTCACGCCCTCCAGAACAGTGCAACCCCTGCTGCCCAAAGGGGACTGACCTCTGCTTCTGAGAGCTACTGACCTGACCCACTTTCCCCTGCAGGATAGACTGAAGCACCCTCAATGCAGATCCAGCACATTATGATTTCAGAAAAAAAATCAGCTATCTCCTCCTTAGTACAAACGCAGCTTTGTGAATACTATTAGGACTTATTTTTCTATGGGAAATTCTCTACTGTTCAATACAGTATGTGCTATTTTGTGGGAAAATGAGTAACTGGATTAATCATATATGGAAGGTCCTTCTGCTGACCCTATCCTTCACCCATTCTTTCTCCTCTGAATAAATTCTGCCTGCCAGCTTAGGAGTGAGCCAGTGAAAGATCTCATAGACAGAATAAGGTTCATATTTAGATATTTATTTTCAAGTAAGGCCTTCTCAATTCATTAAAAAAAATATCAGGGTTAAAACTCCTCCTCTCCTTAATTCAAGTCAGATCTTTCAGCCCAGACTGGGCATGGGGATGTACAAGGAGAGAGAAAGAAAAGGCTGTCAAATCCCACACTCAGATACTTTATCATCATTATCATAGTAAACCTTTATATGCAGGCACTGAGGGTCCTAAATTAAATGCCAAATACTATCTGGCACCAGGAATGTGAAGTGTAGTCACCTGCAGGGAAAAGGAGCCTGACAGCTTTGGTCTGTTTGTCAAAACAGCAGTCATCTCCTGCAGTTCTTTAGGGAAAAGAACTACTATTTGGAAAACCAGAAGTTACCAGAATTACCCCGTTGATTTCTACCAAAAAGAGGTGTTGGTGATGGTGGGAGTAAGGACAAATTTTTAATCCTACTCAGATGTTGGAAAGATAATTTCTCCACTGATAACACTGAAGATATGGAGATATAGTTCAAAATTTTTTTTAATTTGTTTTTTTAAAGTTGAGGTTGAAAGAAGGTAATTAAATCATCTTCCTTTTCGGCTTGCCTGTGTCTTCCTCACCAGTTAAACAAAAGAAATGCCCTAAGCTCACTTCCCTCCCAGCCAAAGCAGCTGCCTTTTTGAACAGACTCCAGAAAGCTTGCCAGCTGAAGTTTATGAAGTCTAGTTAATTGCTTCAGCATATTGATTTCATGTTTGTGTGCGGAAATGTATAATTGGAGGCACCCCTAGCTGGTCAGTCCTACAATGGCTGGCACCACAGCACAGCCACGTTGCAAACCTTGCTCAGTGGAAGAAAATGTGGGGTCCTCTAACACACAACTCCTCCTGTGTGCAGAGCCACAAAAGCCCCCAAACATCCCAAAGCCTATAGCACTGCTGCAAAGGTACATTACTAGCCATTGCCGATAATCATCAAGGTTTTAGAGAATGTTGCACCAAAAAGAAATTTTGCTTGCAGAAAAGCAGAATAATTTAGAGACAAACTTTTCCTGATTCTTCATCAAGGAACCTTCCATGCTCCCACAACCCAGGAACGCAGTTCTCCCTGTGTATGGGGAGGATGAGGAAGACTGCAAGCCAGAGGAGGACACAGAGAAAACAGCAGCTCCCAGCTGGCACAAGTGGGCACACATGCATGGCTAAACACATGCTGGAAATTATATGGTAAATACAAATGCCTCCCTGATGCATCAAATTCATTTTAAGTGGGGTGTAAACATGGGTTTGGTATGCAAGACTTAGGCATACCAGGAAATAGCTATGGTGTATGGCATGCCCGACTTAGGGAAAATAATCCACAGAGAGAGCTGTATCCTGATCATATTGAAACACCACGGCCATGCTTGAATGGGCAGAGCCCAGGAAGGAGAGCAACATCCAAGGCACAAGCAAAGAGAGACAAGGATTAATTCTTGACATTTCTTAATGAAAAAAAATACATCTTTCTCAAGTCTTCCACAAGTACAAACTCACAACCTGCGGAAGTCAAGCACTAGTATGTCAAATACAGGAGGAAATTGAAGAGTGGATGAACACATTAAAGTAGAACATAATGCAAGGATCCACTAGGAAAGTTGTGTTTGCTTAAGCAACTTTTCTTCTCCCAGCTCATCTCAGAGAGTGCTAAAAAGGCTCTTTCCAGGATGAAGATTTGCAATGTCTGCAGACAAGAGCTCAACATGCTGAACTTCGGAAGGGATGAGGGACCCACTCTGCCCCACAGTCATGAGGCAAAACTGCTGGCTCTCACAGCTCTTTAATTAAAGAAATAAAAGGCAATTTGGAATATTTGGGGGGATGTTGGAATCCATCCAAGCTGTAGAAGAGATAGGAAAAGCCACGAGATTTGTAGGAGACAAAATCATAAATCTTCCTCTACCCTTTGCAGAGCTCTAACTAATGCTAAAAATAACTGCAGCACCTGCGGGATCTCAGCGTTTGACTTAATCAAGTCCTACGGAGTTGTGGGGGAGAAGTGGCAGAGGAACAAAGGGCAGGAGGATTTCAGGACCTGAGAATATCGACAAGGGGGCAAGGACAAGGAGTCCAGATAACAAGTGTCCGTTTGTTCCTGGCTAGGACAGATGTTCCATAAGGGTTACAGCAGGGAAAGGAAGGGGAAAAAAATCAGGCAGACACAAAAGTACATTGGGAAATGGGTCAGGCAAGAGCAGAGCTGTCAGCTTTCCCCAACCATAGCATTAAAGTTTAATTAGTCTGAGATCTCTTATTAAGGTCCAAGAGCCAGGATAACCTATCTAGGAGCAGCATGTTTTCAGACACAGCCTTCCTCCATGGCCTTTCAGATGCCTAGCTTTGGCTTGCAAATGCTGCACCACTTCCACAGTTGATGCAAACTTCACAAGCACTGAAGTATGAGAGTCAGCAGTTCCAAACAGCAGAAATCACCATTGTGCTCCACAGGAAAATAGATGCTGAGTGCTAGAGATGGGGAAGACCTATTGGGGTAACTTTGCTCACTCTAGTATCACTCTACTCTCACTCTAGTCTCTGGTTCACACTATTATTTTATCCTGTTCAATTTATATCAAAATAAGGCAGCTAAGCTTCTGGTGTCTTTCTGAAAGGAAATTACTGACTGAGGTTTGGGACTTCTTTTGTAATGTGCGAACCCTATTTGTTGTTCCTTACATTCATGAAAGTCTTGTACCAAATACTGTTATCAGAAGCCTACCAATATGCTTTATCCAACAAATATGCTGGGGACTAGGAACCACCTCTCTTCTTTTAGGGTTGTTTATAAAATGGTACTAGTAGATGGTGGCTTTGACCTCCAGCTTCCTCTCTCTGCTGAGGCCTCAGTGAAAGGTCCAAAGCTCCATTATTTGATACTTCTACTTTTGGATTTTGGTTAGCAAATTAGGATTTACACTAGATTTTACTATTGGTGGCTCTTTCTCCAGTGTCAGATAGAGGAGCCTGTACTCCAATACTCTTGTATTTACAAAAAGACCTTATGGAATGATTTGTCATATTTACTTGTCCTGCTCACATTAGCACTAGCATGTTTTCTGACATTGCATGAAGAGCTAAGAACAGCTCACATTAGCACTAGCATGTTTTCTGACACTGCATGAGGAGCTTAGAATAGCTTTGAGTTCTCTGTGATCCTCCAGTGTGACCTTAGCTACAGCCAGCTAAGGTCTGGACCTTTCATGTGATGCTTGTTCAGAGCAAATTTAAAGTGAAATTTAGCCATTAAGGTAAACATTAGGGTATAAGTTCATGAAGTATTTGTCTGCAGTTCAGAGAAAAATGAACAAACAAAATAACAACAAACCGTCACAAACTCATAACATGTTCACAGTCAGAAAATTGAGAGTGAAAATATAACGTACTGCTAGACACATTAGAAGGCTGCTTTCTGAGGTTTTTTGATTGGCAGGCTTAATTAGAGTTTAATGCAATGTTCAGATAGGCATTAACAATACACTGTGCTTAGATCAAGGAGAATGAAAGGCAGCAGCAAGCAAGCAAACGCCTAAACAAGCAATCATTTCTGTAACTTACTTTTGGGTCTGTGAACCTGAACTTTAGCCTTCCCACCATCTCCAGCCTGAACAGGTTCCACACAACAGGCTCTGTTCTGGCAGGATGGGGAGCAGAGGGCATGAGACAGCACTCATTTCAACTCTACAAAGCACAACAAAGATTCTCAGCAAACAATAGGAGGCAGCATTTTTTTCAGCTTATTTTATCAGCCAAGTTGCAGCAAAACTATGAATACATTAGCCTGCCCTTGTGGGACTGCTTTTGTTCAGTCAAAAGGACCAAGAAAGAATGGAAAAAAATGGAAGAAAGCATGAATTGGCAAAAGAAAAAAAAAAAAAGAAGAAGAAATAATAGCTGCCAAGTGAACTGGAAACCTTCTAGAAAGAAAATTAAATGTAATTGCGCAGGCAATTCATTTTTCTCATGGCTTTTTTGCATGCTTATTAATGAAGCTGGGCTACAAGAGATGTTCCTGGATGTTCCACTGCCACCAACAAAGTCAGTGGCTCAGGAGTTTGTAGGGGGCACTCATTCCTTGCATGCACAGGTGTTAAATTTGCTTTTCTAGGGTGCACATTGAGTGCCTGATAAATTAATACTCTGAATATCTATTTTGATTTATTTATAAATGGGAATGTAGAGAGATTTTAAAAGTACTAATTAAGGAAGCAATCAAGGATTCATGCTTCAGGAGAGAAAATGTGAAGTGTGAAGCACTTTTGGAATACCTGAAATATTTGTGCTATTTGCTTCAACAACTCCCTGCAAAAAAAAAAAAAAAGGCTGTTGGTCTTATTTGAGAGGCAGCAGCTTGCTGGCAACTGAAAGAGTTGAGGCAAAATCTAATGGAGCTGTTTTTCAGGAGCATTTTCTGATTTCATCTACAGTCTTTAACAGAATCCAAAAAATGTCCTGACACCTTGCTAGAGGGAGGCTTAGATAACTAAACCTTGATTCAAATGCTGACTCCCAAAATGTCAATCCTCAACTCACATCTAATCCTGAAGACATTTTAGTGTCTACTAACAAAATACTCTGGATACTCTTTTTCTCTCTTCTAATGAGGAGCCTGCCTAAGCCTCAGAGACCAAATAGTCTAGCAGTAGCCTATTGTTTCCCATCTAATTCATCCACTGAATAATTCTTTTGCCTTTTCCACAGGCAGGCCACATGTAAAACAAATTTAAACAATGCTTTCACGATGGCCTTTCTTGCATAACCAACAACATTCTAACAAGGGCCAGGCCCAGTGATACTGTCCGTTTGACAGACCTGAACCCAGGTCCTCTCAAGAGAAGTGATCCAGTGCTTGGTCTGCTGGCCCTTCTGGGCCAGGACTCAATATCTCTGTACCTCCTCCTCTCTGTATAATAATTAGTTGAATACAAAAAAAGGGAGAAGATCCATTGCTGTATTTCCCAAGATGAAACAGGTGTTCTCCTTGGCACGGAAGACAAAGGATAAAGCTTAAACTGTATATTTCTCCTAAGCATCTGTCGACCTCATGGATCCACATGCTGGGTTTCCTAAATTACCCTCTCAGGCAGTAACTGTTCTCACCCATCACAGGAGAAGCTTAGGCCCTTAATCAGATGGTTTTTCAGTAGCTGCCTAATGACTCCAAACCTGAGACATGTGACACTTGAGCTCAGGCTCCTTGCCAAATCTAGCCCCTAACAGATATTGCTTTGACAAACTCCCTCTTGTTCACACTTTAAAGAGCAGGAAGAATGCTGGAGGCCCTCTTTGTGTTTCTGCCCAGTAATCCAGACTATGTATTAACAAGACTACTGGATTTTTACATCAAGATGCTGCTGTTTGCTTTATCCTTCCACCATGGGTCACCACGAACAAGAAACTGCTACACTAAACAGGCACTTGGGCTCTTACCTCCACCCCCAAGGGAAACAAAGAAGTGGTGTAGATGTCATAGCTACCACCTACAACCTTCCAGGGGTTTGTCACAGCACAATTGAGGGTAATCACTGCTGGTACAGAAGCTTTCCAAAGTGAGTGTAGGGCAAAGACCAGACTAAATTAACTGTGCCACAGAAGACAATGAGAAGAGGGAAAGGAAATCATCTCCAAAGGAGATGGTTGCCAACAACAGAACCAGCAATCTGGAGTTTTTTGGATGCACCTTGTTTGACACTAACAGAATTCCTTCTGATACAGGTGAATGCCCCCTTTCCATACCACCAATTACCATTAATTACCTCAAGACTTTTTGTCTTCCTGGTACTCATCCCACTTCTGAAGAGTCCTTCTAAATTTCATTTACCAGACAGTCACAGAACAAAATAAAATCCCATTTCACACATATTTGGGGTTTGGTGCATGGAAATGAATGATCGTCCTCTGATCCTCCCCTGCCTTTCTCACCCTGTGTCAGGACACTTCTGGAGTGCCAATCACTACACTTGCTAGGAACTACATCCTCCACTTTGGACAGCACAACTACCTCCTGAGCAATCAGCTTGTGACACAACAAGCATAAATAGCAGCAAGAGATAAAAATTGAAAGCCACAATGTTTTCACACAGGTGCCCCAAGCTGCCAAGCAAAGGAAACTATAAACTTCTGACAGATGCTATGCTAGCAGAATTGCTTCCAAATAAATACTCCTTTTTCCAAGCAGCATTGGTGTCAAGTATCCTGAGAGACTGGCAGTACTCAAGATAGAAGGCAGAATGATTTAAACGAGCCAAGAAGAATCCCACTGACATCCCCATGAAGTGACTGATGGAGGGAGAAAACATGGACACTCTTCCCTTTCTCAAGAGACACCGCAGACAGTGAACATGAAATCAGGGAGATTTATGTACAACTTCCACCTGACTGCAGCTTCAGCTGTGACCTGGCTCCACTTTGGCAGCTCCACAGCTCTGACCACTGATCACTGTGAGGCACCCTCTGCACCCTTGGTTTCCCTTGCTATGAGGCTCTTCTGCAAGATGAGATTCTGTCCAACTGCTTTGCATTACTGTTCTCCTTAAAGGAAGCTTTCATAAACTAATGAGAGAGCACTGCAGAGGCACAGAAGAGAGTGAGTCCTTTAGGTTTACACACACATGCATTACAGACACTGTGCTCTATTCATCCCAATGCTAAAAATTGTTAGCCATTAAAACATTTTCAGTACAGACAAATACATCTTATTTGGCCTCCACCTGACCCACCCTCACTCCACTCAGCAGGAAGCATAGATGTGGATGCTGTCCTGAAGAGCACTTCTAACTCAGAACAGTTTTACTTGTGTGAGTGGCCTCAGCCACAGCCCATCTCACACAGATGGTGCAGCCAGGCACCAACAGCCTGGGAAGGTGTCGGAGGACACATGATGAACACCAGCTTGCAAACTCATTTCAAGAAAAATGGTACTCCAAGGAAATTAAAGCTTCAGCTAGCAACTATTTATCTTGTCAGTAATGGAGATGGGTGGATAATGATTAAATTTGGGTAAATATAAATCAGTAACACTCAATTAATTTAACCTGTGTACATTATATGTAAGAGTCAACATGGATCAAAGGCAGATAATGAACAACTTCCAGGGTGTATGCAGTGACAGAAAGGACTGTCAGGAATCTTACGGCAAAACCAAGCCAGCCAGAGGTCACTTTGTTCCAAACTAGAAGAGGCTTTAAGAAGGTGAGGCTGTCTCAAAGGCTCTAGCATTCTTTTAGTAGTATCTTGAACCAAAGCACAAAATATAACAAGGGATCCTTGCCTCCTCCAAAATACCCCAACTCAGCTAGCCAGGTTTCTCCCTGCTTTTCTGGGGTTCTTGGTTTGCATAATGTTTAAATGTAGATATGGACAAACAAGAACACCCACAGCTATATAGAAATCTTGTCTAAATGAACAGGTCTGTGGTGTTACCTCCTTTAGAAATAAAGAAAAGCTGTGATCTTCAGGAATAACCTGAAGCATTAAAGAAGGACCATAACCTACTCCCTAGATGAAGACATCATGTTACATTTCTTCAATTCTCCTCATAACAGCATTTATTTCTCAGAAAAAGTTTAATATGCCTAATTCCCACTGGAGTCACAATGGATTCTGGGCATAAAACAGGAGCTGTTCTTATAAATCCTGAAGACTGATATCTGAATTTTACATACAAAATATGTTAAGAAATAACAGCATGTTTTTCACACCATGGTTTAATCTATCAGTTGGAAAAAAACCCTCACCATTAGCCTTTTTGATAGCCCTGCCAGCTGAGGCAACACTTATGGTGTATGGGCTACCCATAGTAATCATCACATGGCAGCAGCTGCCCCTTACAGTTGGAAGCAGCTTGAAGGCTTGAGGATTGATATTTTGCTAACAGACCACCCCCAGCCACTCCATTCCCCTCCCTCACTAGCACTGGGTTGAGAAGGAACTTCCCAAAGGATCCAGCAGTGAAGGAACATGGGAGAACACAGGGAGCGCTAGCTTCTTCCACTGACTGTTTTGTCTGTTAATGAACATGACTGTCAGCTCAGTAATGAACTTCCAATCCCTGGAGCTTCATCCAAGTATCCTCCCTGCCCATGTCTAGTAAGTAGTTTAAAAGCCTGCCACTGCTTTGCCCGTTTATTTGACTTCCAGGAAAGCAGCCTTCGAGCTACTTCTTGGGAGACATTTCAAAGAGACCCACTGGGTTTATGAGGGCACCCTGTGCCAGCAGGCTCCAGGAACAGCCCTAAAGCTGCCCAGCCTGGGCAGCCTGCAGGCTCAGCCGCTCCTGGGGTGACATGGCAGTGGGCTGGCGGTGCTCAGCAGTGGCAGAGACATCCAGGAAATCACTTTGATGCTTGTCACATGCACAAACCTGTTACACCGGGAGCTCCCAGCTGTTCCCCTCACGGAAAGCACCCATTGCCGGCAGTGCTGACATCTTGCCTCCCTCACAGGCCAAAGCTCTGCCTCAGTCCCGCCTCGCTCGGGGCCAGGGGCACCACGACCCCCAGCCTGGCGCTCCCACTGCGGCACAGAGCCAGGCAGGCCTCAGGCCTCACACCGGGAATGGCGCCTGCCGGGGTTGGTGGGCAGAGCTGGTGGGCAGCCCACGGCCCGGCAGAGCCTGACAGCCCCAAACACACGCCCCAGACACGCGGCGTTCGGCAGTGCACGCACCGACACCCAGCTGGGCCCACAGACACTCCTCAGGGACAGCCAACCCGCTCCGCATCGCCAGGGACTCGCCGTGGCTTCGGAACAAGCAATTATCGTTAACCTCGCTGTTAATTATCGCTGCAATTGGCATGGCTTTTCTCAGTGATGTCTGGCCTGAACATCAGGCAATATAGCAACGTGCGCTGTTAAGTCCTTTAGTATTTTTTTAGGGTAAGTTCCTCCTGCAGCACTGCTACCCGGTTTGCTTCAGTTTGCTTCTTACTGCTGCTCGTTGTGTCCTCTAATTTTTTTCTTGCACATCAGGGAATGAGGATTGTGCATTCTCCAATGGCAAAATCCATCAAGGAAAACTCTGGGGGAAAACCAGTCTTTGCGGTGCCCTTTTTTATTGCATAAATGAAGGCTACACTGCCGCTATTAGCTGTGCCACAGCTTTTCTGTGGAGTTGCTTTGTGGTAGCTGAGCTCAGGCATTTTACTCAGCAAGCTCCTTGGGCAGAGCTGAAGCAGCAGTGTCTGCCGTGTGTCACCTCCTCGTCTTACACAGGTGAACGTGGCCAGAGCTCACTCCCACACCGGCCACAGTGGCCAGAGCCAACCTCACAGCCAGCAACACTGACAAAGGAGATGCAGAGGCACCCTCCTGCCCCGGGAGGGGACAGCTCAGGACAGGAACTGTGCCGTGCCCCTGGAAGGGGGCGAGTGCAGGTGACCACAAATGACAATTCTAAAGTGCTTGAAGTGATTTGTAGAGATGGAGGCAGTCCTTAGCTGTCTCCAGTGCAAAGAATAATGGCTGCGCTTTCCTGGGAGTGGGCCTTGGATTTGAATCCAGAGCTGCGGTGGTGCAAACCTTACACTTGTAAGTTTTTATCAGCTTGGTTTTATACAAAACTACATTTCCAATCAAAATGCCATCCAGACTCCAATTTTAGCAATATCCCTGGACGCAGGTGTCCCATGGAGAGATGGCTGTGGGACATTTGGGGACGTGAGCGTTGTCCTCTGTTCCTCTCTATTTTGTAATGTAATGGACTACTGCATCTCCTTGGCACGGTCCTTAGGGGCTTTAGAAATTAGGCTTGTCAAGAAAGAAGTCGAAGGCCCTAGAGAGCTGTCTGATGAAGAACAAACGAGTTTTTATGTGCTCTAAACCCTCCCACCCAATTTCTCTGCTGCTGCCAGGCAGTCCACCCCTTTCAGCACACATTAGCAGACATCACAAGCCTATTGGAAAAAGTGCTGGAAATGAAAAATGAAATGTACTCTATTTAGTCTTCAATTAAGGAAGAAGAGTTTACTCCATCTCTCTAGGGCAACAAAAAACTGGAGCAGAGTGTTAGGTTCATTGAACATTAATGATCTTTTTCTATTATGCTAAATTATTGTTTCCTTAGCCAGTGATCAAATACAATAGCTTTATTAAAGCCCTTTTCAGTTAGAAAAAAGAAAGTGCCTTTCTGCTGCAGTGGCTCTTATGAATGACAAAGGAGCAAGGGCCCTACAACGAGGTGATTGTTGGAAACAAGGGAAACAATGGTCCCTGCTGCTCCTGCAGATGCCCTCACCTTCCTCTGCCCCAATAACAGAGACATGGAGCTGCCTGAATGAGAAGCTAATTTCAGCTTGGTGCTCACCTCTGGCCTCCTGCACTCTGAACCAGGCACTGCTGAGCAGGGCTCCGGTGGTGCTCTGCCCACAAGTACTCAGAGCTTGCCCAGCAATAAAAAATATAAACTCTCCTGAAAAGGCATTTAACACATGACCCAGGCTGGATGAAAGCATATGCTTACAGCAATGAAGAACAAGTGCAGGCTGTAATAATGCAGTCTTGTGGAGAAAAGATTAATCTGAAGCAAAATGAGTCAATTTTGGTGCAAGTCTGTGGAAGCAACGCTACACTCTTTAGACAAAATTAAATGCAACAATTTTAGAGCAGTTCTGTGGAGGCTACAGTCCACCGTAGTTGCAATGGAAAATTGATGTTCTGTTAAATATGCTGTTCCTGAAAGGAAAGGGTATGAAGCCATGGCAAAAACAATAGATATAAAAAAATAAGGTTGAAATTAGGTTAGAGAAATATCGTAAAGCACATTTGAAATGTATTTATTTATACCACAGCCTAACTGTGTCCCTCTCTGGTATGATAACACTCTTGTGAGATGATTGCCTCTTATAGTGGCTCAACGTTACCCCACGTACTGTGCATAAAATCCAGGTGCTTGCTCTCATCTGCTACAAGAGAAAAACACAGCAGCAGAGGTGTTATCTCCAGAAGTCTCTGAGCCATGAGTGGCAGTGTGTTCCACTCTCCCTGCCTGCTTGCCCTAGCTGCATGTGCAGCTTTATCCTGATGGGTTATTCAGCAGTGGGGCACCCTCCAGCAGCTCTCACAGACATTCACTCTCACAGCGCCCTCCCACGACATTTAAAACACCATTGCTACACCATCTGTGGCACTCACAACAAATTTTTCATATAGGATACAGCTCAAATCTGAGTGGGTTGTGGGGGGGAATGGGAATGGACCATGTCCTTGGCATGGTGGGAAGGCACGGAGGAGGGGAGGGAGTGCAGGCAGAGGAATGCTGCTGAGCACATGGGGAACAAGTCCAGCAGCTTCCCCAGCAGGAGTAAGAGTTGCTTTGTTTCACCAGGATACTTTTGAGCTATGGGAACGTCAATTTTAAAGTTGTTTCTTCCTGCCCCAATCTGCCTCTGTCTGGGAATCCATGCCGTAGTGCCCTCAGATGTTAAATATTCTGCTTGAAATCTACCTGGTAAAGGGGAGGATCAATAGGCTCTCAGTTTTGCATCCATGGCAACACATACTTTACATATCATTTTATCATGAACAAAGGGAAATGAAAGACTTGGGGTTTTAGGGAAGGAGGGGAGGGAAGGGAACAGGCTTTGCCTCCAGGTGCAAACCTGTCATATTGAATCCTTAATGCAGTGAACTTGAGAAAAGTGTTGATAGAGCAAAACTTCAGGCTCTGTGAGGAGAATATGAATGCCAGATTTATTTCAGCAGACAGTACTCACAGTCTAATGCAAACTAACAGAGTCATCAGCAGCTCTCAACAGACAAACATTCAAATAAGTTAGTCTCAAAAAGTAATTACAGCGAAAAACCACAACCAATACCTCACTCAAAAAAAACCTACCAAAAAACCTCCAAAACCCAAAAACCCCCCAACCCCATAAACAACAAAAAAATCACAACAAAACAACAACAACATAAAAACCTATCAAGCATTATCAAATATTTATATTTTGGACTAATAATATTCTAAACACGATTCTGATCTGACTTCTACTGGTAGAAAGCTAGAAAATCAGTTTTAAAGCTGCAGTGGTTTAAAACAAAAGAAGGTCCTTCCTGTGTTCCTGAACCCTGGAAATTTTTGCTAATATTAGGTGACCTTTGTGATAAAATTGTATTACCTGATTATCTACAGAAGCATCACCTATGTTTAGTGATTTAAATTCATTCCTTTGTCTTCATAAACATTTGGGGATTTTTTTCAAACCCAGTTATTCTGAAGTTGGGAACAGTGATTAAATTAGGTAGTCAACACTACAAAATGGCCTGATTTTCTTCTGCTTTCTCCCTAGGGTTTTATTTACACAAATAGAGTATGAGTAAAATGCATAAAATGATACATTTCTTGTAAGGTTTAATTTTACAGTCATTATGATCCACATAAAGTGCAAATTCCTACATCAACAGCAAGGCAGTGGAAAAATAATTTCCTAGTTGAATGTCTGTCTTCATCTGCATGAAGAAAGGGCACTGAAATACCAAATCTGTTCAAGTCATTACCATGCCTCCTGTAAGTGAACATGCCTGTGCTAACATATAATGTTGCACTGACTCCTCCACAGATTTTCAAATTTCAGCTTTAAAGATCTGTTCTTCCAGGAACAGCTTGGAATCAGGTGTGCTGTAGGGCTGCGTGTGCCCCTGCTGAGGCAAAGGAAACCCATTTCACAGTCAGCCAGCGGCAGATAGGAGTGGACACCACCTGGTACAAGAAGCCCAGAGACAACCCCAGAGGGATGAGAGCATCACACTGGACTAACAAGTGTGCAAGCTCCCACCTGCACATTGCAAGCCTGGCATTCCTGGGTCAACAGTAGAGAGGAAAAGCTTGACCTGAATGGCTTCAACAGCACAGAGCTTCTTCCTGGTCTTCTGTTAATACTGTATCCAAAGATGCTCTATCTGATTGCTAGCAAAGGCGGGCACAAAGAGCACAGTCTTCTCAGAAAATGTGTGCAGTTAATACAGCACTGCTGGGTAAAACCTCATAAATTTTATAGCATACTTTAAACTGTGTATTAAGCCATCTTTCTGGGGTCAGGATTCCAGAAGACAACAGAAGTAGGTATGTGAGACATTGATGGCACATTTGTGCTCATTAAGAACAGAAAGATCTGCTCTAAATATGGGGGGAAATAATTCATCTGGGTACTGAGGAGTACTTGAAGTTGGGTTATTCCATTGAATTTACATCACTGCCCTTCAAGGCATGTATCACACAAGGACTCCGAGACGGGAGAAATATGAGACAAAGATGTCTCAGTTTTCTTTTACTTGCAATTATGCAAGGATGAAGCTTGTATCTATAATCCCCCTTCTTTACCCTGAAGCCTGTCAAACAAGGAGAGCTCTTCAATGTGGCTGTGCTGCTCCATCAAGGGCAGAGGTGTGGGGGAAGCCAAGCAGCAGGACAGAGCTGTCTGCTGGCTCCTGGCAGCCGCGCAGGCAGCCTGAGCTGCCAGCTGCCAGCTCTGGGGAAGTGCGTCCCTGGAGGGGCCACGAACAAGGGCCCCTCCTGCCCGTGGCAGATGGCGAAGGCTCCCGCCAGCCAGCAGCAGTGAGAGCTCCACTGAAGTGAGAGAGGGCTGCTGCCTGCACAGCATGGCTGGTAGAAAAACCCTGTGTCCAAGTCTTGGCCATATGGGTGCAAGATTTGCCTTTGCTCACTTCCACTTTCAGTGCTGGAGCTCACCCATCACTGGCCTTGTTTTCCTGCCAAGTTGGGTGCTCTGGCTCTGCCAGTGCCATGCAACATCCTCTCATGGTTTCTTCATACCTGTTTTTCTCTCTGTAACACAAGAGAAGTAAGACACATGCCACAAGAGCACTGTGATGCCTAACTCATCTTCATGAAATGCTTTGAAACCATCATGAAATGTTATGCAAAAGTTCAAAGCACATCATCAATATTACCACCCAAATTTATTGTCTCTGAATAGGCTATGTCATTATCATTAAGGATGAATACTATTCTTTATTATGCATCCATGCTATATCTTAGATTCTTGGCAGTTGTTCAGAGATGTTGGAAATGCTTTTCTTGTATATGCCCTTTCCTAACAATTGCAGGAAGATGTATGCACATTTGAAATGTTAGAAGTCAAAATTCTGTAATTTCTAATGCACAAAAGACTCCATCTGGCACACCTATATTTTTCAGCTATTATGCAAACGGAGAACTGAAATATTAACAAGCTTTGTGAGTAACTCATATCAGGCAGGATAATTTTTAAAGTTTTTCAGTCAGTATACTTTTCTTTTGAGAAAGAATTCTCTTGATGACTCTGAACATACTGATAGTTGCTGGAATTGAAAGAAATGGATGGGTATCATTAAAATGACAGCAGATTGAAAAATTACAATGAGGAAAACACTTATTTGCATTTCAACAGAAAAGAGCACATCGTGTTTCTTAACACCCTAGTTGGTGTTTCTGGGGCACCATGTGTGTGGGTAGGTCCTTCTAATGCAGAGCAGCAAAGAGGAGGGAGCATGACCCTGGGGCAGGCAGACTTGTGTAACATGTATTAGCATGTGTGAACATCAGAGACATCTGAAAACTTAAAGCAAAGTGTGGACAGCAGCAAAAATTACCTGGATGGTAAAGAAAAGGAGTTGAGCACTTTGAACAAAGTGAGGAGTCAATATGCTCCGGTTCTCTTTCCAGATAATATGGATTGAAGCCTTTTCAATGCCATCCGAACAGACGAGTTCGCTGGAGCCTTTTCCTCCCTGCTGGCTGGACTCTGTTGAGCCTCCTGCAGAAGCAGCCATCCCACCTCTATGTTTTGGCAGTGTCCTTATTCCAGCCTTTCCGCTGGCAAGGACTGCAAACTTCAGCTGGGCTGCTCACAGCTGCACCCTTGACTTGCAGGATGTCTCCTTTTTTCCTGATGGATCCTTCTACTTTTGCTTCCCACCATACGTCAAACTATGTCTCAAGGAGCTGAAGTGTTAGCTGCTGAAGTGTTGAAAATGATCCTGGCAGGAAAAAGCACCAAGTCTGGAGCAAGAAGATACCTTACATTAGGAAATTTACAGAAACAACATTTTTTTGCCACTTGGTACCTGCTAGAGATTGTGTGTCAGGTTTCTCTCTTGTGAAGGAAGAGAGCTGTGCCGGTTCCATCTCCTGGCCCCCAGCACAGCTGGTGATGTGGCCAGCACAGAGCACATGGTGCTGTGGCAGACAGGGTGACTGCTCCTGGAGGAGCCCAGCTCCACCCTCTGCACCAGCTGCCACTGTGCTGACACAGGATTACAATGGGGTTAGCACAGACCTTGCAGCTCCATGGGCCACCTGTTTTGATCCTGTCTGAATTTGCTTTGGCTTGCTCTGTGACTCAAACATTTATTTTCAGCTGAAGAGGGGGGAGGTGAAGGAGGAGGAAGGGACATGGTTGTCTGGGGCTGATCCTAAGGGGTTTCTTCTCCCAGTGCAAAATGGAACCTCTTTAACACCTGAATTCACTGGTGTCACAATTCACATCAATTTCTGACACTGCATATGCAACAGTGATCTACATACTAACCCAAACTGTCCATACACTCACAAAGCATCAGTACATCACCCATGAAGCAACCAAGCCTTAGATCCAAGTTCAGTAAGTAGCCTACCTGTACCATGCCTCTTTGATCAGAGACAACCTTCCTGATGTCACCAAACGCATGGCTAAGACAGAAAGGGATTGCTGTGCTGTTTAATCAAAAATAGATGTTGTCACATGAAGCAGTTGTCTCTACTGCCTTCAGCATAAAGGAGCTAAACCTGACAGTCTGAAAGAGGAAAAAAATTGTAGCCTTTTTGTTAGGATTTATGAGAAAAAAATCCTAAATATTCTCTTTTATAAAACACATGATTAATTTCAATTATATATATGGGTATAACTTCATTTTAAGGAATACTGATTGTGGTTACTGCACTGCCCTGATTGTGTATGAGAGGTTTAGAAAATGAAATTGCCTGGAGACTCATTACTGACAAAAACTGCCTCGTTTATGTACCTTGACTGGGAGGAGCAACACAATAGTAAAATAACTATCCAGACTATTCACTGATAACTGAATTACACTTCTAATTTTGTTTTAATCACCTGAAGCACTAATGGAAACCTAAGGAGGGGTAATTATTATTTTTTTTTTTATTAAAGAAGAATGTCTCCTTCCCCAGAGATGTTCAAAAGGTGTCTGGACACAATCCTGAGTAACATCATCTAGGGGACCTGCTTGAGCCTGTAGGTTGGACTAGATGACTTCCAGTGGTCCCTTCCTACCTTTTCCATTCTGTGATTCTGTGATTAAAGAAAACCAGAAGGCAACCCAGGAGCATCCATTTAACTGTATCAGCTCCAACCACTCATCTTGACTGTTTCTATGAGCTAGAAGATGATGGCTTCATTTTTGGCACAACCTGAACTTTTTCTTGCTAGAGGAGTTCTCAAAACCTCCTGCCATCCTGACTCTCACAGCCAGCTCTGGTTAGCTGGCAGTCTGCTGGGTTAGTCAGCAAAGAAAGGAGCAAGAGGCCCCACTGTCAGTTCCCCTTGTCGTTTCTAAAAGCATATCTTAAATAACACTCATTGTGGACATACTCATGACCAGCTTTTGCATTGAAACTGAATGGAAATCCGTGTTCTTATGCCTGCAGGCTGTAAATCAGAAAATACTTTCGTGTGTTACTTGCATTTAACAAACCACAAACAGAGGGTTAAATTTTGATCTCTGGTGGCTATTAAACCAGGAATAAGTCCATTGGGCAGCTGCCCTATGGGGTAGCTGGTGTGAAAGGAAATAATACCATTAATATATTTCAAATCCTTGCATCCAGGTTCATCCATAATCTGTGCCACCTTACTTTGAACTGTGCTATTAAAAAATAAAAACTAACTCTTTTTCTGATGAGCAAACCCTGTATGTTTTCAAAAAAACAAAGGAAGCAATTACCTCCCCTTAGCTTGAATACAGTAAAGGACATAAAAAATGTTAGAGGTGATAAAGGTGACCCAGCTAAGCTAAAGCAAATTAACTAACTGCAATCACTTAAACAAATAAATTCTGGGAGCAGACTTCCAGCTTGCCTACCAGAAATCATGTATGGCTAAAAAATATTCAAAACAGCAACTTGAGACCATAGTTTATTAATGCCCTTTACCCCACAGCAGGACACAAAAAGGAAACTGACAGAACAGGGGCATTAAAAAATTATGACTTTTCTGACTGAAACATACATTATGCAGAAATACACCTCCTTTTTTGTGCTGGGGTTGGAGATACTGATTAAAAATGTGCTTCTTCCTCACTTCATTACTGGGGGGCATTACTGCATTGCTATGACTTGAGGTAAATGCCTGACTGGCTTCACTGCAATGCATTTTTTAAAATCCCACTATGAGGGGAGAAGGTTTTTGACAGAAGGGGGAGTTTTTTAGGGAGGGGTAGTGATGGGAGGCAGGACATTATGGACATCAACACTTAAAACTGTTCCTTTTTGCCTTCTGGGAGATACTATTGGGAACAAAACCCTTCAGCTACATTTTAGTCAAAACAGGAAAATCAACTCAGACCATACAGTGCAACAGTAATTTAAACTCCTTGCACGTACTTTTGGGGAACATAAGGAGCAGCCAGTGGCAGCAGCAAAGAGACCATCCCAGCCTCACTCCTCACACAAAACTACACTGATCCCAAACCTCTTAATCCTCACCATCACACAGCTGCAGGTGTAAGATCTGAGGATGCATCCCAAGGTTGACAGCATCCTCTAGTCCAAATAGTTTGGGAAAACCTTAACTGTTACATACTTGGATATTAAGTCATATAATGGATTCTATGGCATCAAAAGAGAGTTTTTAGCGAACTGCTCAAAACTCAGAATGGGGAAAGTACTTCATGAGTTTTGGCAAATGATACTGAATTGGTTAAATAAAATATTGAAGGCAATAAAAATCATTGAGCATGCATAATGTTACACAGGCTGAAATCCACCAGATAACAAAAACATTTAATGAGAGATTTTGAAAATGAGCCTGTTCTTTCAAGATGACTAGTTGCCAATGGTCTACACAGGGAAAATACAGGTCCTCTGTACCAGGAGAGCCAAAAATCTCCTCTACCTGTTTTTCTCCTTGGTCTGTGCACAGACTGCCTCAAAAAGGCCCATTTCAGAGGCTGCTGCAAGAAAACTGTCACAGAAGGTAGAGAAAGGGGCTGTGTGGGGGACACTATCTCTGCAGCCATCCAATTTCATCAAAGGATCTTTGCTGTTTGGTCCCAGCATCTGGATGGAATTTGCCTGCTTTTAAGCGCCTCAACTTTTTTTTTTTCCCTTTTTTAATTTTTAGGCCTTTGACTACTTTTTTATAAAAGTTACACGTTCTGCTGGATTGAGACCAAAGACTGGCTTGACAGTGTGTCACTTTAAAACGCCCAGGTGACAGAGGCTTGACAAGCATGGTGACAACCTGGCAGTACAATTTAAATCTCCCCATCTATATTGTCCCTGTAACCAGCTTGCATTCTGTTTGTATTCCACCTGAAATCCCCTTACCTGTGTATCCCTCCTTGGGAAAGGAACTGGAAGGGTCTGGGTCTTCAGGATGTCTGCACAATTTTCCCTGCATCAGCAATCACTGCATTTTGCAGTCAGTCTTCCCTTGTGTTTGTTTTCTTGCAGAAATGGAGCAACTGCCCCATACACAAACCCCTCAACCCAAACCCCACAGGAAGTGGCTGAATAGCAGAATCATGCAAAACCAGTCAATCCATTTGCAATGTCAGACCCTCTTTTGTTGTCCTATTATTGTTGTTCATCCTCCAATAATCCAGCCGGAGCTCTTTTCCTTGAGTACAGCACAGGTTTCCTTTCAGATGGGATCAGTCTCCTTCATCTGCACAGCTCCTTTCACACCTGCACACAGCAGCAGTCCTGATTCATGCAGGCTTGTGTGTGTCCTTTCCCATAAACTCATCCAGCACTGGAGCAGGCAGTGGAAGCCACAGCACAGAAGGGTGCTAGGACATCACAGGTATAACACCTTGTTCCTGCCCCATACCAAAAGTACACTCAGATTAAAAAGTCCCTGAGTGTGGGAGTGATAATGTTTGTTAAAACACCAATTGATTCACAATAAAATACATGAGTTACCCCATTGGAAAGTAACTTCTGCTCAGATGAGCATCCATTGCTTCAGAAAGGAGAGCTATATTAGCACCCAAGCCAGGAAGGTAAAAGGTTTTCTAGGTCACTGAGAGCAGCAGATCTGTGGGTGCCCAGCAGTCACTGCTTACTGAGCAGCCCAGCTTCTTCCCTAAGAGCTTTGCCACATTTAACCCAGGGAGCACAGCTCTGAAGGAGTGATTAAATTTCATGCTGTGGTTGCAAAGTAGGAATAACATGCAAAATGGGATTAAGTTTTAATATAATCTCATATCTTGCAGCCCTGGACCACCTAGTACTGTCAGTGAGATAATTCTAAGTTTATTAACATTAAAAAAGGCATCAAACTTCAAAGGGAAAGCAAAAAAATATGCTGGTGATGTCAAGAGCATGCTGTATGACCAGTGAGTCAAAGTGTTACTAACTATATTTTCACTGTCTTCCATTGGCCCCGAGCTACTTCCCCAATCTTTGAATGGGCTGACACAGCCTCAGCAGGGCAGAGAAGTGTGGCACCAGAGGTCAACACAGCTCCATCCCCAGGGCAGCTGCTCTGTGTGAGAGGTAAAGGAACTCTGCACGTGGGAAGAGCCTCCCAAGCTGTGAAGGAAATTCTCAAAGAGAAATCCACACTGAAAATAAATTCATAATGGAAATTACTTCAAATGCAAACAGAAGCAAAGGAGATTTGTGCTGCAAACAACCTTCTTGCTTTTTTCACCAAGTGGGAACCCCACTGAATTCACAGGCTTTGGTGTGCAGGAGGTGCAGCATCCTGGGGATGCAGGAGCCACTACACATACAATTTTGATATCCTTTAGTTCTCAGAAACTGTGAACTCAGTCCTCCCTTCGCTGTGCTAATGTTTGGAGATACTGTCCCAGTGACTACGAACTCAAGCTGGCAGTAGCAGCAACCACCTAACCTTACAAGCAGATTCCTAACCCTCCTGAGATTCCAATGCAAGAAAAAAATCAGGGTAGTCATTCTGAATTTAACTGGGGAAACATACAGAAATACAGGACTGAATACAGTGCATTTAAATACATCGTCTCTAGATACTTTTTCCTGTTTTGGTTTGAGGTTTTTTGTGGGTTTTTTTCTGTTGGTTTTGTTTTGGGGTTTTTGGTTTGTTTTTTCCCCTGAAGCTTGTGTTATCATTAAGCACCTAGACCTCCTACCTTCTTTAGTTAAGCACCTCCTGTCTCACATTCGGGACAGACCCAGACCACATCTGGGCTGTGACCCCCACCCAGCCTCTTCAGATCTGTGCAAGAGGCCCCATTTGACCAAGGCACCAGTGCAGCCCACCTTGGCAACACATACTTTATAGAAAGCCTGTGAAACGCAGTGGAAAGTGCATCCTTGAGTGCTCTGCTGAGAGAGGTCTAAAGCCCTACAGCTCTATTCTGATACAGGCTGTGCAGACAATTCCTTGAGCCTCAGTAAGGTGCTGCTGAGCTGCTGGGAATGCACAGCCAGAACCTACCAATCCTACCACTGACAACCTTCTACTTCTAGCTTTCAGGTCCTGAAGTTTCCCTGTTCTCAATGGCCTTCCTTGCCTGTCTCATTACTCTGACTCAAAGGAAACTCTACTGGAAGTAAGCAGAGTTAGATGAATCCCACTGAAATTACACATCAACTTTCAGAGTTTCATCTCTTGGTTCTGCAGGATAGTCAAATGTAAGACAGCACATATAGCTGAAATACCATGCAAAAAGTGTATGAGACCACTGATTTACAAAGCACTGTTTGCCTTAAAGAAATCACACAGGAAAGAGTAATTTTGCCTTAATATAATGACAACTTAAAGCTTTTACAGAAGATGATCTGCACCAGAAGAATAAAATAGATCAACAAAGTGAAGTATCATCATCCATCTGTGCTAGTTTTGTCCATTCTTTTTTGAATGGACACATTTCCCAGGGCACTCCTTCCCTAGCACGGCATCTCTAGTTTCACACCAACCTACAACTACACCATTTTTCAACATGTAACTTATATATAACTTGAGGTAGTTACCAATCTCCAAATAGGAAATCATGTTTCTTCTTGAAAAAGGTAATTACCTAGGCTCTGGCTCTAAAGACATTGCAAACGAGATTTACTTCCCATTAGCCATCAAAGCCACAGTTGTGCCATAATTATAGAAGTACTTAAACAGAAATAAAACCTTAGATGCTTGTGGCACAGCAGTTTGCTCTTCACAGAAGTTTAAAACGTATGCCAGCAGTTTATTATTTAAATATATTTTCATGAGGTGAACGTGACAGAAACTGCTGCATTCCAGTTACAAAGCAATGCTAAGAAGAATTGAGAATTACAGTTAAGTTGTGTATTATCATGTAAATGACAAGGGAATGTCACATGGGATTCTGTGCATTGTTCGTAGAGATAAATGCAGTGAACTATAAATACAAGTTCAATAGAGAGCCTTGACAGTTCAGCAGCTGAATGAAAGCTAGTCTTGCAGGCTGCTGGCACATTTTGAAATAAATACTCATACACAAAGATGCAGATCTAATTAATCAAACATTAATTTTGTTTGTAAAACTGTCTTATTAAAAAAATCCCCCCCAAACAACACTGTAACATCCAATGAAAACTGTCTTTATGGGAAGTTTAATTTAAATAATGAATATTAATAGACTGAAGACCTCCTGCAGGTAGGAATGCACAGCCCTCCCAGGGTTCAAAGGAGGGTTAGTGCTCAACACTGAAAACAGCACCTACTTGCACTACAGCAGCCACTGGGGCATGCTGCTGCCTTCATCAAGAGCTGCCTCTCCAGATGTAGAAGAGATTACACTGCTGTTCGATTATAGCAGGATATATACTGGCTTTTGGGGTCTAAAAAGGATTACTTTATCCTTTGTCCTTATTCTGTTATTTCAAGCCATACAATGGCCTCTCCTATGAATACTGGTACATTTAAAAAAGCAAGGAAGAGATCCCAATATTTTATTTTGCCCGTCTACTGCTACTACTTTGCCCAGAACTTCTGTAGGAAAAAAACCCATTCCACCAACTATTTCGGCATGATTTAAAAGCTTTCCTGTTCTTCAATTCTGCCTTAATCTCCTCATTGTGAATACAACCTAAATGGGAAGACGGTATGAACACCACCGAAAGCAACCACCTCTGCTCCCTGGCCAAGCCTCTGGAGCAGAACAGCTGACATGACCTGCACCACGCTGGTGACCAGTCCCAGCACCCCAAAAGGCCCAGAGCAGCTACCCCACACCAGCTCTATCAGTTTGCAGAAATAACCACTTCAGTTATCTCGGGGTCAGCCAAGGCCGTGCATTTTAGGCTTTGAAAACCAGATAAATGTCTATTCAGCTGAAGTACTCACACTGCTTCAGCCACTCCAAGAGCTTTTCCCCTTTCAGGGACACCTAGGAATGAGAGTAGTGTTTGAAAGCTTAACTCTACCCCTCCTTGCCTCAGAGGGAATGAGTAGAAGTTTATTCTGTTCAGTGTAGTGACAAGCTGTGAAGTGGTGGCCTCTGCTCATCAGGAAAGACTGAGGAGATGCACGCTTCCCTGTCAAAGCTCAGGCAAACATCCAGGCCACAGAAGGCAAAACATTAATACACTTTACTGAAATATCAGTTTCTTTAGTATGTTACAGAAAAGTTTACGAACATATATAATGTACATAAAAGGCAGACTTTGTAAAATAAAAAGGTCTTCTATAAAAAAAATATTAAGAATTCAAAGTAAAGTGCATGAAACAGTTTTTCCACCGCTTTAACTATTGTGTCAAAGTCTTAGCACTGGCAATATTTTTTAAAAATGGCAGATCTTCTTGTGCGACTCATTAGTCAGTAACTTTACTGGTGAGATGAAATTATGATGGTGATGATTACAAACAAACCCTTAAGAATCAGAGCAGTTTAACCAAATGAATCCACAAAAAAACTAAGAACAAAGGGAACACGGGCTTCCTATACACTTCTCATCAACAGGATTTAACAATCAGTGGAAAGGTTCACTCTCGTTAAAGAAAATTGGTAGGAAACAATTTTCATAAATAGGGCAGTTTTGCTAGTTAGGGGCTCCCCTATTGTGCAATCAGTTCTTGGTCTGTGAACATCAACATTCATACTTATATATACCGTTGCAAAAGGAATAATAAGTAAAAAAATTTCCGCCTGCCTTCGTTGGAAGGAAAAAAGTTACTCGACCCCAATCAAGACAAAAGACTGCTTTCCTATGGGGTCTCTTATGAGGGCGAGTGCACGAAGAGATTTAAGGAAAGCACTGAAGATGCTGAACTCTCATTTTTCCAACTCTGGGGGCAGAGTCCTGGAGTGGAACTGGGCCGTAATTACACCGATTGCGCTCTGCATCTTCAGAGATCTTGACAAAGCGAATTAATCGCTCCTCTCGACAGCCCCGGCAGGCAGGTAGCCCAGTATTTCCCCCGTCCCCGGCAGTCGCAGCGACTGGGGGACACGGAGGCGGCAGGCTGGGTCACTCCGGCCCGCCCGGGAGCAAAGGGCAGCGGGGCGCCCGGGGCGCTCAGAGCACGGCGGCCTGTGCGCGGCAGTGCGCGATGTGGCGGTGCACGAAGTCCACGCGGGCCTGCAGGAGCTCGGCCTGGCGCTCCGAGAGGAAGCCGAGGCGCGCCCAGAGCGGCTCCCGTGCCCGGTAGCGGCGGCGCAGCTCGGCGGCAG
>VXBR01001245.1:2823-15339 GCA_013400215.1 Cisticola juncidis | reverse complement strand
AGAGCAGGTCGCCGTCCTCTCCATCAGCTCCAGCCCGGCGCTCGGGGCCGCGGGGGCCGCCAGCCGGCAGGCAGGTGGTTGCACAAAGGGATCGCTGCAAACGCGAGCACCGCGCTGTCCACACCCGGACACACAGCTGTCCGCCCGGCAGCGGAACCGGACCCACCCGCACACCGCTGCCTGATACCGGGGCTCCCTGCCGGGCAGGGCCGCCAGGGGCCGTGGGCGAGGCGCGGTGGTGAGACCCCACGGAGCATCGCCTGCTCCCCCTTCGGTGGGGGCCCGCCTGCACGGAGGGCAGCGCCCTTCGCGTCCTTGCACGCCGGGATGTGCGCGGTGCTCAAGCACCAGGTGTGTCACGCAGTTTGCGGACCAGCTCCTCCTGGCATTTTAACCCTCTCGAGGCGGGTTAACCCACCTCCCTATCCTGTCCGAGCGAACGACAGCCAGCCTTTCTTTTCAAGTTGTGTCCCTGTGAGGTGTTTAGAGGAGTAGCTATTTCTCTATTCGCCATTTCAATTTTTCTGCCTTCCAAAGGCAAAGAATCTTAGCTCTGCTCTTTCTGTATTTTACTGGGGACCTCTCTTGGGAAGAACACGTTTGTGAGGCGAGCGAGATTAGGCACCTCTCTGCTGCTATCATTGCCGTGGCTATCCTCCAAAGTAGTATTTGAGTTGGATCAGCGTAGCAAAACCACTGCATGCAGAATCTTAAATACTGCAAAAGAAAAAAAAATCCCTTTTTCGTCTCTTGAACTCTTTCTGCTCTCTCGAACTCTTTCTGCTCTCTCGAGGTATCACAGCAACTAGTTTTTCAGCCCTATCCCAGTCTTCCAGGTTGGCTGGAATAGTTTATTTTCTTTTAGTACAAGAATTAGGGAATTCTTTCTTTTTCAGAATTTAGTTAAAAACAAACTCTCCGGCTAACACCTTAACAACTCACAGTTATACACACGCATACAGCTCGCCCACCANAGCTTTATTGCCACCTGACGCTTTACACTTTCACGCTTTGAAGCCACACGAGCTGCGCCGTGAACACCAGGTATGTGATTTGGAACTGGTGGTTGCTACACTTCACAGTGGTCGATGAGAACAGTACCATTACTCTGAGCAGGAGGCTTTTATTCAACAGTATTTTACCAAAGAAATTACACCGAATTGCCTCTGTTCTCTGCCACTTTCTAGTTTCAAATAGGTTTAAGAAAACTCCTAGCTTGCTGGAAAATTACTGAAAGCAAAACCAAAATTTATTTCTTACGTAGAATGGACATGAATTTTGCTTTACATGAATTTGTGTTTATTTCAGATGAATTATACTTCTAGTGAGCATCCAGCTGACAGTGTCTGCGCTGGGAATTCCACACAGAGAACCACTGCCATGGATAAGGACACTAGATTTCCTGTTATTAAGGTGGACATAACCTCCAAGTTATGCATGACATTAATTTCAATTACAGCTTGCCTGTTATAAACTAGACAGTTGATCAATAGGCTATACTGTGACTATATCCTTAAATCAAGAGTTGAGAAAACATCACTTCCCCCAAATATTCTGCCTCCTAACTGCACTCTTTGAAACTAATACAAGCAGAGTTTAGCTGAGCCAGCCCTCTGGCTAATAATCCTGCCTACAATCTGCAATATTTTCAAAACCAGACAATGGTAGAGGGTTAAACATCAGCCAAGCTGTTCAATTTACAGCATGTTAAGCATTCCTGAAACTGTGATCACTGATATATTTGGGTCAATCAGATGTCTTGTTAGTGCTTTGCAGACATTGCAATGAGCAGCTCAGAGATAAAGGAGAAAGTCTCCAGGCTTCACAGCCCTGTACTGAGGAAGGGAGAGCTGGCCACTGTCCAGGCTCAGAATTCTAGCAGAAGAAAGATAACAAAATATTTTCTGGCTTCCCCATGTTGTTTCTTATATTTACTTGATTTTAGCTGCCTGGTGAAGCTAGGCTGACAGAATACCTGACTGTTGGTGTTTCACACAGTTTTTAGTCCAGTGAAGGTTTTATTCCCCTCATTCCCCTCCCAGCAGCTCAGTACCCAGCTTCTATGTGATGAGGGGTAGCTGTTACTGCAGGCAGCAATTCCTCCCAATAAAGGCAGAAGAAACAGAAGGAACTGAACAGAGACTTGAAGATTTCTCCCCTGCAGTGAAAGTTATTTGGCATTCAAGACAAATGCCAAACTCTAATGAGCTTTGAAAGGATTAGGATCATAGGGAAGCAGATAGGAACTTTTCTGGACACTATATCTGTGCTGGAGTTGAGTGGCCTTGCCTCTGCTAACAGTCTGCTCGGCAAGGAAGGCTGACAAACCAGGCACAGAGCGAGTCTCCATTGCACCAGAGCCCAAAACTCTTAGCACCTCCAAAGCACCCCGAGGTGCACCAGTGCTCTCCAGGGCAGGAGGGAGCCTCCTGCATGGCTGGAGCTGCAGCTGACAGAGGGGGTGCATGTGCAGCCTGCAGCAGGGAGCACTGTTCCAGCCGTGAGTAGGCACCTCCGGCTCAGGCAAGCCCTGGCCTGTGCTAACGCTGCATATCTTTGTGTGATGCTCTCCCACAGCTCAAGGCTCCAGTACAACGCCTCCGCCCCCACATTTCAGAGGCACTGCAGGGAAGTTGTTTCCCAGCACAGACCTTTTTGGACTACAAAATTAGTCGGTCCCCTCCAGTAATTCCCAGGCTCATGAAATTTTCTCTCCCTTCACTGAGTACTGACAGATACTTTCCATTCAACACTGGTTTTAGTGCATACCCAAAGCCACACCTAACACACCTCAGTGCCAATTTGCTGAATCTGGTGACTGCTACATCAACTGCAGCAGGACCGGGAGCTCCTTTACTGGAGACTGCAGGAGGTGAGCCTGACCTATTGCTTCAGGGGGATCTCTTTCATTAGCACAACACATGAAGCCCTTCATTTATGCTGAACTGGGGTTCAGGGTCCCAGGGTGGGATGGGAATAGAGTCCTTTTATTCTGCTCCGGCATATTTTTTCTACATTTCACCCTCCTAAGACTTTTTATACAGCTTTTTCCCACCTCGAGGAGTTCTCCAGCTCTATCTGCACTCTTTCTTCTTTATCAGTCAGGTTACCAAACACCATTATTTCTATCCAGCATTTCCTCAATTGTCCATGAGTACCTTGTTCCCACCCCTGTTTAGCACCTTTGGCTCCTGGCAGTGAGTTGGTGCCAGTGAACTCCCAAACCAGTGAGAGCCATTTTTAAAGGGACCGTTTGAGGTTGCTGTCAGGAGAGGGGCACTGAAGACATGGTACAGTGAGCCTCCACCTGTGGGACTTGGGTCTGCTGTGACAGCTGCTGCAGACAGGCTGCAAAACAATGCCCCTGCTTCCTCAGTGCTGCACTTTCCTGTCCTTCCACATCTCTTCTCTGCATTTTGAGTCCCTGGGTTAGGGTAAGTGTGGGTATCAGGAGCATCCTTCAGGGCAGTATCAATTCTCCCCACCCCAGTAACTTCCACTGGCTGATTTGCAGGGCTCCCTTTCTGCTGATGATGAGTTCCTCCCCATGCAGCCTCTCTGGTGCCAGCTTACTTGGTAGTGAGAGCAACTTTTTCTGCCCTTCTGTACTGTCTGAACCCATGGCCTCCTGGAGGAAAGGCAGCTCAGGCTCAGATCCTCTTGCCAGTGTAGCCTGTGTGTTTCAGTTCTTCTTGCTGCAAGTTAGACTATCTGGCTAGGGGTAAAGAGTTGTGCCTGCAAAGCTACCTACTACAGGTGCAGGGTTACCTTCAAAACACTGCTACTGCCAATACAGCTTGTTTCTCCTGGGGAAAAGGTGCAATAAACTACACAGGCAATAAGTTAGCGTGCAAAAAATTTATCTGCTTAGTGTCACTGTAGCTTATTCTCACACTAGGAGTGCTGTGTACAAACCTATCAGCAGCATAACCCATGTATATGCCTGACTGGCTCTTTCAAGGTGGATTTGTATTTCTCAGCCTAAAAAATGCATCCCTCATGATGAGAGATTCCTACAACTGAAGGGCAGGATTTATAGCTGGGACTGGGGGCGGGCTGAAGAAGTTAAGGTGCTCTGCATTTCATATTAGGGAGGTGTACAGCAGAGGTGTTACCCTGCAGGCATGTTGGCAATTTCTGGAAGTATTTAGAAACTTGTCTCAGCCTGGAATAGAGAAATCTGGAAGCTTTTCTGTTGCTTTGACTCTGTAGTTGATGTCACAGAAAAGCTCTGAGACGTATATAAGGATTTTTTTTTTCTTTGTTTAATTTTGGTTTTTTTGATTGTGGACTTCTTTTCAATCTGATGTACCATGCAGAATATGAAGCTAGGCAATTTCTGTACATAGAACGGAACCTATCTCCCCTGTGCTCTGGGACTCTCTGTTTTTAATATCAAAGCAATAAATGAGTAAGTGCTTGAGCTCTAGTGCCTGGCTCTTGAAAGTGTTCATAAGATATGTCAGGTGCCTGATGATGCAAAGTCTTTTAGAGGATTTGTTCTCATCCCCATTAAAAGTGGACAGAAAAGATGGAGAGACATTTGTGTAATGCTCAGACTGACATTCTCAGGGTCTCCATCAAGCAGACTCTGCAGAACTGTCATGAAATAAATATCTTGAAATGATAGGTCAGCAGCATCCATCATACAGATACAACCCAGCCTCTCCAGACAGCTGATGATTGAGCTGGGAGGATTTTTCATATGAGCAACATCAGGCATGATGGCCTTGCTTTTCATGGCTTGGGGGGAAATCCTTGGTTGATCTGAAGTGGCAAAGCTGCACAGTGATGAGCTGCTCAGTGAAACTTGCAGCATGCACATTAGAACAGCTCTGGCAGGTCACCACTTACCCTCAAATACACTCCATTCTGGAGGGAAACAGTAGCCATTTGTGTCTGTTAAAAATATATATACTTTTTTTTTTAAGATGAGGAGGTAAAGAGGTTCAAGACTTTTTGAAGTGAAACTGCTGAGGTGATTTAGGGAGAAAAAAGGTAATTACCCCATGAGAGGATAAATAACACATTAGGTATTAGTCTCTGCTTTCAAGTAGGGTGTCCTGAAAGCCAAGACCCCATGGCCTACAACATCCATGTCAGTTATATCAATAACTTTTCTTCTCCTTATGGCTGCCAAAACATGTGAGTGAAGAATATTGTTCAATACAGCTCTATTTTTCAATACAGTAATTCTAGGAACCTGCCCTGGTGTAGCGGAACAGAAGAGAGAAGAGAACTCCAAGTCTGTTGTCTCTCCAGAAGAGAGAAGGTCAAACCACCTTGATAATAGCCCATAGACCTTCTTTCTTCCTGACCCCTCCTGCAAACCCTTGAGATTTTATGTGGAGGAATATGTATGGTTTGGAAAGATACTGTCTTTAGACAGAGAGTCTCCATCACCTTCTGGTAAACTGTGAAAGGGGTTAAATATCATCACTACTAAAAATATCATCACTTTAATATATTCTCCAGGCACTTATCCCTGTGATGGGCCCAGTAAAAATTGAAGTGGACCAGATTTGACTAGAAAAATAAGGTGCAGCTAAAGGTAGAGTTAGTATTGTTACAGAAAGGAAGGAAAAAAGGTCATAACATTCAAATTCTACCACAAAAATACACTCAGGACAATTCTTAAAATTTTCAGCTAGTCCTAAAAAACTGCAGCTTTTCCACTGCCAATGAAACTGTTCTAATTAGTCTTAAGGTAAAAACCCCAGCTGTGCCAGTGGAAAGCCAGCTGTTCCGTGTCTCTAAGTGAAGCACAGAATAGGACCAGCTTAAACAGCAAACTGACTTTCCAGACTCCTAATACCTTCTCTCTGATGTGTTGCCTGGAGAGGCAGCTGGGTTCTTTCCAAGGTCAGAGGGCTCTCTTCGGCTGCCAAGAGTGCTGAAGGGGGAAGACACAGACAAAAGAAATGCATGAATTCCCTGGATATTTGCTTTTCTTCCCCCAGCCTCTCCCCTCCCTGAAGGTGTCCCCTGGCCCTACAAGCAGCTGTCAGGTGAGGCAGTAAGAAATGTGGAGCAGTGTCCAGTCCCTCCCCCTTGGCCCACAGGCCCTTCCAGAGGAAGTCTTCTCACACTGTGCCTGCATGCTGCAGGGTTTCTCAGTTCTGTCTGCCTCTCACCCACAGCAGGCATTCCAGGGAGCCCAGAGCTTCTCCAGAGGGGCATCCCTGGCCTGACACTCAGGGCTGTACAGCAGGCAGGGTACACACCAACATGTGCAGCATCCTGAGGGTTACAGGATACAACCTCCAGGCACATATGGGGAGCAGCTCTACCTCTAGGGACAGGGACAATTCCATCTCAGGTGACAGAGTGGCCTTCTGCATCAGGTCACACTGAGGCTCCCTCCTCTCTCATGAGGGTCCTTCCTTTTTCCACGTTCTCTAGGGCTTTGTTTTATCCAATTTTAAGTGACTCAGATGATGAGATTTTCACTCCTTCTAGTTCTATCCAGCAGATGTCTCTGCTGGAAGCAGTGACTGTGGCTGCAATATCTGTTGTAATAGTTGTTCTACACATTCCTGCTGTTGGGATCGAGCTATTAACTAACACTGTCAGACTTCAAACAAGAATCTGGTCTGTCTCTTACTGCTCTTCCACGAGGCAGATCAATGAACTCACAACACAGTTCAGGGGGGATCAAAAGAGACTTCAGAGCCTTGGGACAGATAAGGAAATATGGAACAGAGGTTATCTTCTCACCTACTTCCAGTTGTGGCAGTGACTTTGGAAGAAACAGATGGCCCCATTTATGAAATACCTGGCTCTGGGGCTGGTGTCACCACCAAAATGTTGGAGTTCTTGACAGGGTACATAGCACCAGGCCTGCTGGCATCAGGTGGGATTCATTGTTCTCAAGGCAGGAGGAGTATCTTCACTCAGCAGCTAGTGGGGCTCATTGGCTGAGCTTTAACTAGACTTGAAGAGGGAGAGGAATAATCCCAGGCTTGCCTGTGACAAGCTGTGAGATGAAACACCAAGGTTAGAGAGATGGGGACCTAGTGAGGGCCCTGAGCTGGTGACCTAGTGAGGGCCCTCAGCTGGTGACCTAGTGAGGGCCCTCAGCTGGTGACCTTGAGACATCCTGGCTACCCTTGAAATCTGAGCAGCACAGCTGACATGCCTGAGGGATGGGATGTGTCCAGCCCTCTGAACAAGCTCAAGAATTGAGCCAGTGGGAACCTCATGAGGCTCAACAAAGCCAAGTACAAGGTGTACACCTGGATCAGGGCAACCCCCAACGCCAACACAGGCTGGAGGATGGACAGATTGAGAGCAGCCCTGCCAAGAAGGACTTGGCTGTGCTGGTGGATGAGACCCTGGACATAAATAGATATTTTCAGCTCAGAAAGCCAGTCATGTCCTGGGCTGCATCAAAAGCAGCGTGGCCAGCAGGTCAAGGGAAGTGATGATGCCCCATCTCAAGTGCTGTGTCTAGCTCTGGGATCTTCATCACAGGAAAGACATGGACTTATTGGAGAGAGTCCTGAGGAGAGACATGAAGATTATTAGATTTCCTATGAACACAGGCTGAGACAATTGGGATTGTTCAGCCTGGAGAAGAGAAGGCTCTGGGGTGACCTTGCTGTGGCCCTTCAGTAGCTGAAGGGGCCTATGAGGAAGCTGGAGAGGGACTTTTTACAAGGGCATGTGGTGATAGGACAAGGGGAAATGGCTTTAAACTGAGAGTGGGTAGGTTTAGGTTGGAAAAAAGAAAGAAATACTTTACTGTGAGGGTGGAAAGGCACAGGAAGAGGTTTCCCAAAGAATCTGTACTTGGCCCATTCCTGGAATTGTTCAAGGCTAGGTTGGATGTGCTCTAGCTGCATTAACAATACTCCCTGTCTGAGCTCAAGAGCCCAGGTTCAGTAATTAGCACATTTCCATGATTAGCCTAAATGAAGGCTCAAATGGACTGAGGGGTTTGTGTATCTGCATCTTCAGTGATGGATACACCACTGCTCATTGTGCAGTGGAGATGTTCCTTGTCAGGACTCTTACGTCTGACAGGGTGTGAAGCAGAAATCGAAATGCACACACATACACACATCTGAGTCATGAAGGTGACCCAGTTTTGAAGGTCCAAGCTCATGACTTTTCTGTGATTAGGGCTGGTGACATTGGGAATTTTCCCCGTTGCACCCTCTACATCTTAGTGTGACTCATTTAAAGTTCTAAGCCTAATTAACATTCAGTAAATGTTTTATTGATTACATATTTACTTATCTGGTATTTATTTAGCATTCTCTCAGGGAATAAATAAAAGGTCAGAAGCAAGCAATAGTTATTGCATGTGATTTAAAAGGAACTCTGAAAGGAGCATTCTAATTTTAAGGACTTCACTTAGGAACTGAATCTGCCCTATATCTAAGTGCCATGAACATTTTTATATTCAATGAACTTTATGAAAAATACCATGATGCTTTTTTGGAGTCAAAATGTATTTTAACTAAATGAAATCCAGTTTACCTGCAAACAAGAAAGCCTCTCAGTTACTGCACAGTTTAACTGTCCCAAAGCAATATTTGGCTCCTCAGGCTGCAAAGCCTGTGACTGCCCCTAAACAGTGCAGCAGGAAAAGTAACCCTGCTGAGCGGCTGGAGTGCTGAGGCTGGAGCTTTGGGCTGTAAAACTGTATGATAAGGATGATTTATAATTCTGCTGTAGCTAGGCTGTTTGTCTTCCATGTGCTCTGGTAGGATAAGTCTCCTCCATCTCTCTGGAGAAAGAGGTGCTACTCGTGCTGCTCCAGAGCCCTGAGGCAGGTTCGGGAGCCCTGGCAGCCAATTCATGGGCAGTGTAAGAAGGTCAGTGTCATGCATACCACGTGCTGCACAAAGCGTGTCTTCCATCAGGAACAAAGAAAGGCAAAAGCAGGAGTCTCTCCCTTAACCTTTCTCCCATCCAATGGTTTGTTAAGACAGTGAATGTAGGTGTTCATTTCTACAGCTGGCTCTGTGAATTTCCCCTCTGCGACAGCGGGTGAGACATTTAGCTAGCCAGTGCCTTGGTTTCTCCACTTGCAGAATGGAATGCTGTGAAGATAAGTTACTTGATAATACCTGAAGAGGTCTTTGAGTTCTCTTTGAGAGCTAGCAATTGCTGGTGGACACTCAAAAAAGTCAATGCAGTAGAATTTTTTTGTTGGTGCTATACACTGTCATTTCACATAACTTCTGGCTTATGTAGGTCTGTGTTCTTCTCATTGATCTCAAATAAAGACTGGCAAAGTCAGAAGTTTTGAGGGATAAATGAATTTCACTATCTTCCAGCCTAGCTACAGTTCTTTCAGTTTTCATCCCTACCCAGTTCCCCATTTTATCCAGTTTGAACTTCTCCAGTATGTGGGTGGAGAGGAAGAGCAGAACAGACATAACAGAGAAAAACTTTTTTTTCCTCTGGGAAGCTGACCAACATTTTTGTTTTAATTTAGCTCAGTTTCCTTGCAAATGACTTTGCCTAGCTGTTGAACTTTCTGTAAACAGTTTAGTGAGAGTCATAAAACAAATCCCTCAAAGAAGAGAAAAATAAACATAGTCATGAGTTACTGAAGTGAACTCTCTTCTCTTCCTCTTGCTCTTTGTTAGGCACCACAAAGCTGTTTTTCAACTTAGTCACAAGAAAACAGACCAGGGAGATAAGAGAAGCACAAACAAACAAATGCATCATACAGAAAGTATATATCTATTTAAATATTTTATATTTTTTAAGCTTTAAGATAGATTTGGAAAGATTCCTCAGATATGGAGTGGCAGTAGTGAAGTGGCTTAATGTAATCTGCCCCACAAGAAGTGGCAAGTTGTTGGTAGGGAGGAGTTGAGCTGGTACTGGGTGTTTCTGTGCTGGACAAGCAAATGCATGGGCTCGTGTGGTGTGTCAGCTCCCCTGTTCAGATCACCAGGACCCTCCTGTACCCTACCCTGTCTTCCAGTCCTTACCTTAAAATTGTCTTTAAGTTCAGCATTGGCATTTTGAAACCTCTGAGGTAAATCCAGGCATCACAGGTCCCTTCACAAACTCTATGCCACATGGTCAATTATTCTGGAACAGAACTAAGTGTAAAGAAATACATTGCATTTCTTTAATTGCCTTTTACATGGTTTCTCAAATTAAGCACCAGCAAGGGGCAGTTTGGCTTTGTAGGGGCTGCATTCACTGTGAACCTCCTCCACACTCTGTGGTGCTGTGTTATGCCAGTGCATGGACAGGCAACCTGAAGCAATTATCTCAAATTACTTCTGGTGCTCTCTCTCTGCCTGCTAGAACAAAGGACAAGGACAAAGCCTGTATGAAGACCTTGGACCTTCCTTCTGTATATCCTCTCATCAGGAGCTGCAGCACTCAGGATCCCACACAAGGACTTTGAGAACTTCCTGCCTCCTGCTGCCAAAACCAAAGAAAGCACAATATTTACTAGGTTAAATATGCAATGTGAGGATGATGCTCAGGCTCTGATTTAGACTACAGCTGTGACATGCTCAGATGAGCTCATGTGATGAATTCTGCCCAGGAAACAATATTTAGTGTACAACACCCATCTTACTTGCTTTATTACCTTCAAAAATCAGAGTTGAATCTGCTCATGGTCAAATGCTTTGAAATGTCAAAGGCTGTTTAGATGCTGACAGTGTATCACTAAGAATCTCTACTTAAATGCAAGTTATTCCATGATTTGTTGTTTTTAGTAGGGCTCGATGGTCTGAATACCAACACAGCAGCAAACAGCTCAGCTCTCCCAAAACTTGTCTCTTTGAGACGTTTTCCTCACTTTGGATGAGGAAGTCCTGCATACAAGAAATTTATGAAGATATTGAAGAGCACAGGGCTGAGGATTGAGCCCTGTGGAACCCCACTGGTGACAGGTCACCATCTGATGTCACCCCATTCACTGTAAGCCTTTGTGCCCGTCCTGTGGGCCAGCTGCTCACCCATCCCACGATGTGTTTGTCCAGCTGTGTGCTGGACATTTGTGCTTGTGTCTGTCTCTGTGAGTGGGGAAGTCAAAACCACACAATCAAAATCAGTCTGCATGGTGACAGCTCTACAAATTGGGATGTCAAACTTGAGTTGAAATAGCAAAAGCCTTCTGTGCACATGTGCACGGTGTGCAGAAGCCAAAGGGAGTCAAGTGCCAGCTGAGACATTCCTTGGAGCTCAGAGCCTTTGACATTCTGTATTCTTGGATGCCGCTGACTGGATGCAGCCGACACAGGAGTGTAATTGGCAAAAAGATGACATCATCTGGATCTGGACCTCTAAAATAAAACAGCAGAAGATGAAATCAGTCTTTGCTCCAGAAAAGTTGGTATGAGTTCCCTTCAGGCAGCCTTAGTAGAACAGTTGTGCTATTAAATTTCCAAAATATTTCTGTTGGTGGAAATTCAAACATTGAACTTAGCTGGTATATTAACTTGGCTGGTGAGGGGGCAATTAGCTGGGCCATTAGGCTGGCTGGCAAGGAGGTAGGAACAAAAAATAATTTTTAGCCTGCCTGTCATGTACAGAAGGGAGCTCAGGGAAGAGAAGATAAATCCCCAGCTGCCCCCTGCCCCTACCAGGGGTAAGTCAGCAGCCCTGTGCTAATAAAAAGCCTGAGCTGAGAATTTCCACCGTGCAGTTTCCACACATGGTTGTATGTCTGTAATCGTTGTGAGAATCTGCTTGTATAGCATCTTTAGGACCTCTTCAAATCCTCATTAGGATTTTAGATGTAGCTTGAGCTTTCCCCCTCTCAACCCATGATTTGATTTTTCACCATTGCAGTTCTGCTGTGCAGCATCAGACACTATTGCTTGAATGTACGTCTGGATTTTGCAAATGTTTTTACATCCCCCTTGGTTTTTACTGCAGGCTCCAATTTGACTTGCTCAGAAATGTGCACATTCTCTGGGGAGGGAACATTCTCAGAGCCAGGGAACCTGGAAAAGGAGAAGATCCCGATCACCTTACCTGTCAGTCCTACCAGCTACTTGTGCTTCTGGTTGGTGGCTTAAATAGGCTTCACTGTGGTTGCTAGCAAAGCTACAGAGACACAGTGATGGGAACTGTTCAGATAACAGAAATCACAGCTGGGGACCCTTTGTAAAGGTCAGGTATTGTCCACCATTCATTTGTCTGGGCTGCCTAAAAAATGAACCTGTAATTCCTGCTCTGCTGCAGATCTGCTTTGTGCTAGGCCAGCCTTATCAGCTTCTTGAAGAGCCTGCATAGGGAAGCCAGAACATTTGCCTGTGCTTTTCCAGAGCAGTGGCTCTTCACTGCTGCTGCAACAAGTCTCTGCATTGTTGCACAGTGCTGTGGTAGAGAGGCTTGGGGATTCCCACAGCTGATCAACATTTTTTTGCTTCCCTAACCATGACTTACCCAACATCTCAGCCTTGCTTCTATTGTTAGCCCTCTTTTCTTTTGGATTCTCAAGACAGTCCAAATGAGAAACTTTCACCCTGAGGATTTTACTAGTTTCCCCTTTGCCAGAAACATTCTTTCATGTGCGAAGCTAAA
>VXBR01001244.1:122132-154612 GCA_013400215.1 Cisticola juncidis | reverse complement strand
GGCGGAGCACCGAGTCTAGCCACGGTGCCCTGGAGGTAGTGCGGGCGGAGTCGCCGGGTCTGGCCGGTGCCGCGCCGCCTCTGCCTTCCCGGGCGAGTCCCGATCCCCGGCGTCCAGGCGGCAGAGGCCTGGCTGCGGTCCCTGCCGCGGGCTGGCTGCGGGAAAGGCCGCGTTCTGTCGCGCTGGTCGGTGTGCGACTGCAGGCAGCGGCGGCGAGAGGGGCAGCACAGGCACAGGCAGCGGCGGGGGCAGGCCGAGCTCTGGCGCGCATCCCGGAACGCCGGTCTGTGTTTTCCAGGTGTAAGAGATGCGGAGCACAAGCTCGGGTGGCCCCGGTCGTGGTTCTCATTCTTGTGGCACTGTGAGCCGTCTCAAGGATGTCTTGGTGTGCAAAAAATGGTTGTGGTATGCACGCCTAAGTGAACTCTGAGGCTGACAAAATATATTTAATATATTTGTGGCTTTGTTGTTGTTGTTGTTAATTAGTTCTTCATTCTAGAGGTCCTCCACTGATGTATGGAGGATGTATTTTCTAATACAAAGCCCATTTTAATTCTGTGAAGACTCTGCCACACAGGGAATCATATTCCAGTTTCTGTCTTAGCAGGGTAGCTGTAAATTATGAACTTTATAATTAGATTTCCCAGTGAATCAGATGGATTTCTTCTGTGCTAAAACGTGCTTTCATGTGTAAGCACCAGCTAAGTATTTGCAGATAATATATTCTAGTTAATATTTATGAGTACTTTTCTATTCTTGAAGTTTTAAAAAATTTTCCCAGCACAAGAATGTTTTCAGTGATAAAAAATGTAACGTCTGTTATGCAATTACCTTGCAATATGAAACACTGGAACCTGAGAAGTCCACATTAAGATTTACCTTGCATTTATGAAGGGGAAATTTTTGAAAGTACAGGTGAAGCTGTAAGTTTCTGTCTTCTGTAATTCATTAGAAAATGTCCCTTCCTTGATCTTAGGAAACAAAGTGCAATGTACTCTGTGGAGAAAAAGTGGAAGAAGCTGAACAAACCAGTGATATAGAAGAAGGAGGATTAGATCTCACTGTGTCACTCAAACCTGTCAGTTTCTACATTGGGGACAAAAAGGAAATGCTTCAACAGTGTTTCTGTGTCATAGGAGAGAAGAAACTACAGAAGATGCTGCCTGATACTTTAAAGGTACTGAAATACACTTACAGTTTATATACTTATCATGATCTTGAATGCTTGAGTAACAAAGAATACTTACCTCTTAAGCCTAGTGTATTTAGATTTTAAAAGCTGTCTGTATATTTCTCAACTGACAAAGTTTCTAAGAAGTCAGGTACCTGTCTTGACTAGTCTCCCAATCATTTGTTTGGAAGTGAGACTTCTTAAAGATTTGCTGTAGTTACTCCTTTTGATACTGCTCAGCCATTTCTGAACTTCAGGTTTAGCTTTAGACTGTCCCCCTGTACTGGTTAGCTAAATGCAAAAGGATTTTCTTGATAATGAGGAGTAAATTCAGTAGTGTTGTTCACTAATCAATATGCTAATTTGTAAATAAAATTCTGATTTCTGTTCGTGGCAAGTTATTTTCTTAGTGTGGTATTAAAGCAATGGCTGAGATAAGAAAATAAAGCTCATTCTTCATAAACAGCTTCTGAAGCTGTAATTCCTGTGGACTAAAGCTGGAGTTTTATTGGCTTAGAACATAAGCCTTTGGAATCTTGTGAACAATAGGACTTAGTAAAAATAAATTAGCTAGTCTGTACAGAAGAGGCTGCAGGTGTCATCTGTGTAATGCTTGTTAGTAGTTGTAAATTTTTTGTCTAAAAGTTTTATCATAATGAGTTGTAGTATTAATATAAGTGAGACAGAACTTCATTTTAAACACATGGCAAATTGCACACAGGGTTGTCCATTTCTCATCTCTGGCAGAAGAAAAAGAGTTTGAGAAGCTGGAAGGAAAGACTTTACTGAGTGTGTAGGGAAATTGCCTCATAGTGTAGAACCAAACTTACTGTAGGACTGTGAGTATTACAACCTGTTTAGCACTTCCTAATTTTGGTACTTGTACATGATATCAGAGCTCATTTCAAAATGTGAAATTACCAAATGTCACCAAGAGGTATGAGATGTGAAAGTAGCTGGGATACCAATAAAATCTGTGGCAGTGTATGGTATGTACCAAGCATGAAAAATGGATCACAGTTTACATATTTTCTGTGTTGTGATACGCAACTGTTGTTGTGTTGTCAATAGCATTATTTTCTCCAGTTTGTGGACTTGGATTCAGCAGTTGCCTCTGGTCTTTGCAAGCTTAATTACATAACCTAGCTTCCCCCAAGTGATGGAAAATCAGGAATAACCAGGTCTGCAGTTGTTTCCTGTTCCATGCTTCACACATATTGTCCGGTGTTTCTGGTGCTCAGTGTCACAGCTGCAATAAATGCTCCAAGCCATAAGTCAAGTAACTGATAGTGCATATTGCTTAATTGTTCAGACAAAACTCCCACATTTCTTGTAGTTGTTGTAACTGAAACACCTAATGTTCTACAGCAGTTGCATCAATGCAGATCAGAATATGGGAGAGGCTTTAATCCAAGTTAATTCTTCATTACAGTTGGGCATTACATTTTTAATTACTCTCTTCTCAGAAATTTTAGTAGCTTGTGGTCTGTCTTATCTGTCTTCTTAGAACTGTTCCATGGATGAAATCAAAAGACTTTGTATGGAGCAGTTGGAGCTGTTATCTGAAAAAAAACTGTTGAAGATACTTGAAGGTATGAATGAAACTTTAAGACTTCACTGCACATGAGAGAATAGTGTGCTTCAACCAGATTTGCACTCTTTCTAGCTACTTAAATATATGTGTATATACAGACAGACACTCGTAAGCATATATTAGTGTGTACATAATCCCTCAGTTCCACCAAGGCACACAGTTCATGTACTTCAGTTAAGGATATGACATTTCAGCTTTTCATGGCTTTGTTGAACTTGCACTTGATATTTAAGGGATGTAGAACTTGTAAACATATTGCTGTCGTGTCAATGAAGAGAAACTTTTCAAGTCTGAGTGCTTCAGTGTATCTTGTTGTTAATTCTGCACTTTATTTTTAGCACCTACAGTATTGTACTAAGAGTAGCTAATTAGAATTTTTGTAATCCAGTATAAATGTATGCATAGCTAACAGAAGAATCACAAATAAGGGTTTGGTTTTGACTAAGTCTGATTTTAGAATTTCTGCTTTAACTGGGAAAAATCCTCTTCTGCTGATTGCAATAGAGTTAATAATTAAGAGTAAATCTAATTATGTAGTATTAATTATATCACTTTCCTAAATTTTCGTGTTTGAAACTGTGTATATCTAGGCAAGATTGGAGCCGATTCTGATACTGATGAGGAGGCAGATGGAGGAGACAAGACTGGAGGTGATTCAGTCAGTCAGTGAGTAAAAGACAAAACACTTTAATTAAAGGAGACTGAACAATTCAAAGATTTTTCATGAGAAACGATCAAATATTTCATTGAAGGACCCAATTGTTATAGCTTTAATTAATTGCTCTAGTTGAATGACAATGAACTGCGAGTACTAGCAAGTACTAAACTTACAGATGTGACTTTGTTACTTTGTGACATTAAGTGTGTCTTGAGCACAGAACTGGGTTCGTGGTGGCATACCACCCATCAGCTGAGTTGTGGTAATTAAACATTCATACTTATGTCCTGGCAACAGAAGTGGTGTGATTTATGTTAACTGTCTTTGTGTGAGCTAAAGCAGTAAACCCCTCCCACTTAGGTCAGTGTATTTAAGTGTACTGTCAGTTCAGCTGACATTTATCCCTTCTATTCAACTTTCATTCTAGTCCTTCATTCCTCCCCCAGCTGAAGCAGCATTGACACTCACCTGTTCAGTGTACTCTGTAAAAGGAGTGCTAAAGGATGTAGAGTTTCAAGAACAGAGGTTTCTGGTTTGTTGCTCTTATCTTGGCATCTGTCAGTTTTGTAAAAGACACCACTTCTAAACTTTTCTTAAAATGCTTCTCTGTTTTTTAAAGATCATTTCCATGTCAGGAGTTTGCCAATTTGATAGTTTCTATGGATGTAGTAGAGGGAAAAAGAAAGTTACTAGTTATCATGCACAATGCATCAAATTTAGTGAGGCCACCTTGTTTCTAGAAGACTGATAAACTTTTATATTTTCATACTGACCTGATTACAGCTGGTCCACAGATTCAGGATGCACTTAATAAACCTCTAAGACAAGATAATGCACCAGCAATGGGCAGAATAAAGTAACCTCCTAGCTATTGGCTTTTTTAGTTTATGTACACCTCCTCAAATAAGAATAAATGGATGGGAGAGGTAGTAACACTAATTCAACTTTCACATTCCAGTCAGTACTTTTCTTTAGCAGAGACCTAGTTTCAGATCCTGTCTGAAGTTGTGAAGTTATTGCATAATTTTCTTTGATGACGTCTCATCATACATATATACTAGAAAATGAAGTGAATACAAAATTTCAGTTACAAAATTTCAATTACAAAATTGTTTCATTCTTTTTCTTGTGATACAGTTTTAATACCCTTTGACACTGTTTCTTCTAAGGGTCCATTTGGAACCCAGTATTAATGTATCCCTCAGTGCTATTTGTTGCCTACATCATCTATTAATAGGGTCAGCATTAGTCCGCTTTAAAAACTAGCTTTCTTATTTTGGACATTGGCCTCTGCTGGCTGTTTAGACAAGCAGATAGAAAAACTGAAAAACTACAAAATACACTAAATATTGGGTCTCTGTGTAGTGTAGTGGTCTCTTTATATGGAGTAGTCTCTGTTAAGTGATTAATAATTTGCCAGTGAACTTTTAAATAGAAAGAGAAGACAGACTTGCTGGCTAAATAAGCCATAAAAAATACCCTAGGATTTTGATTCCCAGAAAAATGATATGTTGTGGGGTTTTGTTTTGGGTTTTTGTTTAAGGCCTGATTCACAAGCTATTATTATTGCAAAATGTGTGAAATATGCTTTATCTCCAAGATGTATGGCAGCAGTAGTGATGCTTAATCTCAATAAGGTTGTTCTGTGTCTGCAAGATGTTTCAAAGCTACTGCTGAAACATGTATTTAGGATCCTTTGATACAGCAGATTTGGTAAATTCTTTCTTATATGGAAATTATTTCAGCTGGTAAAAATCTAAAAAGAGGAAATTAATGAATAAATCTACAAAATAAGAAAAATTGAAATTTATCATTTTTTAGCTAGTGGATATCTGAAAACAACTGATTTTCTCATGTCAATTAGGAAGGTTTCGGTAACTGATTGTAAATCAAGAAGAAACGGTGTTTAAAAAAGGTAAAAGAAACTAAGAGATGCTGGTCATAGTTGTAGAGCAAATTGCTTCCTTTTACAAAGAGTGGTTGAGATGTCACTTGCTCTTGTATCTGTATCTTGATAGTTTAGGGTTTAGACCTCTCCAGACTGGGCAGGCTAGATAGGATGTTTCAGGAATTGGGGATTTTCATCTCCCTTTCAGAAATTCTGCATAGGTAGGTGCTATCTGAGAACCTTGGCTGTAGAGTTCAGCTGTGTGCTAGAATTAACAAAAAGAAAACAAAACAGAAAAGCTCTTTGGATGATAGATAAATAAAGGGGTAGGAGAAAATGAGGAGAATTAAGGGTTTATGTTAATCTTGAAGTCCAGTGCTCAGTAAGTAGACCAGTATGATACTTTTACAAACTGTAAACAGTCACAAGCTCTTTTTACTAAGTAGTCTAATCTTTGGGCCTTAGGTCTGCTTCTTTATAACCTGTGTGTAAATAATTATAAGTGCAAGTTTTCAAAACTTCAGAGAAGTTTTGCAGCAAATCAGCCATCAGAGAGGCTCAAGATGCAACTGCGAAAAAACAGTGAAAACTGCATTGCTAAAACAAACAAGCATCGTTTGTAATCGTTAATTAAAATTCTAATCTGGATTTAAATAGGTGAATTTGTTTGCCCTGGGAATAGAAAAATCTTTCCATAACAAAAAAGGCAATTTCTCTGTTTATATTATCACTGTTAGTTCTTGCTAGGTTATCTTCATTCCTTGCAGCTTTCATGTAAAGGACCTTCTTTATTGCGTTCTATTATAGCTTATTTGTTTTAGATCTGACTTGTACTAGTTGTTTTCATGGAAATGTAAATGTGGAAAGGGAAAAAGTGAGTAGCAAGTTGTACTCTAATCAAAAGTGTTTTAACTGATTGGAAACATCCCATTGTTTCTTTCATTATTATCCTTTGAAAAAAAATAAATGCAACAAACACAGTTTAAGCAATCTTCATATATCAACTGAAATCCAGAAAGCTTGAATCAATATGTCTAAAGAAATTTCAGATGAAATAAGCAAATGACTCTCAGTCTCTGAAGACCAGTTCCCTATCTGTATCAGCTAAAAGTAGCAGCAATTTAGAGACATTTCTCCAGGTAGAGGAAAGTAGCAAAATCCAGATATTTTTGTGAAGCTTTTAGATGATATTACATCTAACTGTAGATTGAATCTTCCCTTTTTGGTTTTTGCACATATCATTATTCTGTTACCAGAAGTGGATGTCCTGAGGCTTTTTCTAAATTTCAACAATGTAAAGCTTCACGTCCTTACATTAGCATGTAGAATATTTGCTCTTTTATTTTATCACCAGTTTGTTCTGTGTCAAGTGCTAGAAATCCTGCAATAACCATGCAGAAGAACTTAAGAAGCAGGGCCTATGTTTGCCAATAACTGGAAAATGCTGTTGCAGTAGATATCTTTTGTTTTTTGTGAGCTCTGTATAGGTTTTGGCATATGCAGTTCTCAGATTTTTGTTGCTGTTTCTGTCTTACTCTCTGCAATGAAATACTGCTAAATCAAAAGAATTACTGTATATGAAGCTTCCAATTAAACATCAGATATTTAATTGACAGGAGCCAGATAAATTCTTGCAAAAGCAAGCATTCTTCATCTTGTTCAAGAGGTGTTAGCATGTTTTTGAGTTATTTCTTTTCTTTTACCTGAATTGACTCTCCAAATATCCTCCGGGAGAACAAGTGAAATTAAGTTATAAGCTGTAGTAATAAAACATTATTAAAAATACAGGCATTCTAATATCATTATATGATCAATATTCACATAGGTCTGAGTAAATGATCTTTTGCCTTCAAAATCATAATGGGCTTATTTTTTTCACTGACTGAAAATTTGCAGTTTAATATTTGTTCTTTCAAGAATTTATGGACATTTTACTACTTCGCAGTTGAAAATGCAGGTTTTGCATGTTTTCTTTTGGAAAGGTAAGCAGTTTTAAGTATTGTCTTCTTATAACATGTTGTGCTCCTGGCTACTGGACTCTTCACAAGCATGCAGTTGCCATCTGATATTTAGCCCTGTAGGACAATTTGGTTATTATCAGCATTTGGAATCACTGTAACAACCAGCTACATGAGTCACTGAACAGATACATTAGCATTTGGCTAATTTGTTTCACTGCCTTCTGTTCTTGTGGTGTCTTCAAACTTTGCCTGTAACAGGACTAATGGACTTTTCATAACTCATTAAATTATTTGATTAAAACCTGTTTTTTGAGATAGCTTTCTTAAGAAGCACTATTTTATAAGGACTTTTTTCCCTTTTGTTTTTTTAACTTGCTACTTAATGCTTGTTAATTATTTTAGTTATCATTTGTCATTGAAAACTGTCCTTGGAACAAAAATTTGCAGGAATCTTTGAAGGACTTGGGACTTGAGGAAATGTTTTTTAGGCCTGGAACTAAGTGCAAAGACAAATTTTAATTCAGGAGTGTGCATCATGTCCAAAATAACAGAGGTCCTGATCTCAAGTCTCACTGCAGTTTTTAGGTGAATGATACTTTTTGTTCTGGTCTCAAACTCCAATTACCCCTGAAACCTGGTTCTCCACCAGCAGTATTGGAGAGCCACTGCTCTCCAATCCTTAGCCATCTGCTCCTCTGCCAGTACTCCTTTTCCTGATCTTTGCTAAGTTTTTACCCTGCTTTGTATAATCTACTGGAGGTGGTACCAAATCACCTTCAAACCCAGAGGTCTTTGAGAGGTGTACAAATTCCTGTAGCTAATTGTGTACAGAAACCGTTTGTGTGAGCCCAGTTAGTCATTACACTAGGATGCCAACATAAAATGCATATTCTACGTAAAATAAAGTGAATTTAAATTTCCAAGGTTTGTTGTCAACAATTTGTTACTGTAGTTAGCTTCTTTCTGCTGTAAAGATCATACTGTAGAAATGTTATTCTGTTGTAAACAAATAAATTAAAAATGCTGAGTGTATTGCTTGGAAGATGGATTTTGAACTTCCTTAGCTTAACTTTGAATTAATTGTACTTAATCTTGAGGGTGAAATATAAAGGCTGACAAAAGAGAGAAACTCCAAATTACTATTGTCACTTACCAGCATAGCATGAAAGAAGAGAGTGTTAAATGTGTATCAGGTCTCTGAATTTTAGAATAATGTATCTCCTGCTCCCATTGTTTGAAGACATGGTATTGTGCTACCTTTTCTTAAATGTATACCACAGTACAGATAATTAGGGAAAAATGTTTTCACATTCACATAGCAAACAAATAAAGCAAGTTAAAAGCCAAACTGAACAGTGAACTTAAAATGATCTGCTGGGCCAGTAGATGGTGCAAAGTGCCTGCCTATGAGACAAAGTCATGAAGGTTCACCAGCAATACAGTCCAATCCAGTCAATTCTGAGAGAGTAAAACATGCTGTAAAAAATTCCTAAAAATTCTTCTGCTCTCCTGAATAATTATTTTGCTGACAGTAGGTAGTCTCTGAAGAGGAGATGAAGCAATGTGGATTTGCTTTAATTATTGTTAAAGCCAAGGTATCAGGAGGAAACTTTACAAGTTTCAGTGTGTGGGTTTTTTTTAAGTTGCTAATTTCTTTTGACATAGCTGTTAAAATGGCTGTTAAAATGATTGTGGATAATTTCACAGCCAATGTTTGAACTATAGAGGTCACTAAGTTTTCTCTCAAAGAGATGATTACAGTTCCTTACCAGACATCAGGGTGATACCAGAGTTGTGAAATCTGTTGTCTGCATACTACTAGTGCAAGATCAGGCTTTTTCAAGTGACACTCTGCTGTCCAATGCAGACATGACTACTGAGTTCAAAATGGTGAGGTGCGTTGTCAAAGAGGATGGGATAGGACAGGGGCAGCCTAAACTGCTTCTGCTCTTAATAATGATCAGGGTATATCACAACCTAATTTGGTTGAAGAGTTAAGCAACTAAATATAACAAATTTGTAGGAGTTGCTTAAAATTAAAAAAAACCAAACCAAACCAAAACAAACAACAACAAACAAAAAAACCCAAACCAGGTGGTTCCATGCACATTCGCTGACCAGTACCTGGTCCAAAATCCACATCTCTCCCTGGCCACTGGCAAAGAAGCCCACAAGGTTTGTATCTTTGCTGCAGTTGCTGCTCAGACCTCCTTGTGCATGCAGGCCTCTTTGATTGTAGGTGTAGGCCTGTGATTGTCCCCAGTAGCTGATGCTGTTCATCTTTAGGTGGTGCTCTATTATGGTCCCTCAATTTGCCTACTTGCAGAACCTCATCTATTTTTGGAATTTAACCTCTGATTTTACACTCTATTTGATACCTTAGTTCCAGACCTCACGTTCTGCTTTGTTGTCTAGACTAGCTTGAGGTTTGCTGGTGAAATTACAAGCTGCATGACACTGAAAATCCTGGAGAAAGTGTACATTTTTCATTCTGATTTTTGGCAGCACAGTCCTGTAGGCACTTCTGACCTGTGGTCCCCTTTGCAGCTGGTGGCACACTCGTGTGGGTGTATTTAGATTATTCTCATCTTGTTTGGAAAAGGAGTTAGTGTAGCCATGTGGTCCAATAAATTGGCAGAACAGACTGGTGTCCATGTCCAGGGCTTTGCTAGGCAAGTGTATTGACTTGTTTATTCTCCTTAAAGACTTACTACATGATACTTTATACATTTATGTTCCAATGGCTAAAGAGAAGTGGGAGAAAAAAAAAGACTCTGTTGATGTAGCCTTTTGCCACAGAAAAAGAAATAAAAATGAGAATAGCTGCCTCTCAGACCACAATGGCTAGAAATATTATGGTGTTCCTTCTCCTGATAAAATCATTGGACACATGTAAAAAACCCAACTTGTAGAGCATGAGAAAAATAGATTATGTTAATATTCAGGAAAACCCTAAAGGCCATTGCTGAAAAACAAGTTGTTAATCATTATATTTATCTGTGATACCACAATACTGCTTCCTTTTTAGAGTATTGTTAAGCTCCCATGGGCAGGAGACCTGCATTGATTCCATATTAATGCAGATGAAGCCAATGCCACACTAACATTCAGTTTAGGAATTTGGCAATTTTATTGTCAAAATGTTCACCGTATGCAGCAGCCTAACTTTTCCTGTGATTCTGGATTCTTCCACATATGCCCTTCATGTATGTTTTACCTTATTTTCACAGTTTGTGTAACTAGAATGTGTCAAGTACGTGAAGGACGTAAACATTTCACTGAAGTGTCTCTTCCTTACCCTTGTGTAAAGAGTTGAAATCTACATGTCAAGAGTAAAAATCTTTAAATGGGAGAACTAGAGAAATGCAGGTACTGAATACACTGTAACAGCTCAGTTGTAAACTGAGCTAGTACAATGTATACTCAGTTTCATTTTAAAAAGTGTCCCTTTGTGAAACAAGAATGTTCTGGTTTAGGAGAGGTTGGTGGTGGGCTGATGATAATTGCATGAAAATACCTTCTTACTTTCAAAATAAGACAGTAAATATTACTATTTGAGTGCAGCAGAAACTATTGTTTTCCCAAACCATTTAATGATGTGACAATTTACTTTGCATTTTATGGAAAAACTCCTAATATGAGGAGCTTTTCCATTATAACTGCTCAGCTGTGGTTCCTCACTTGTAGCCATTACGGATTTTTACTCTAAAAGGCAAAGATTCAGTGGAAATAATTGCTTTATCTTTGTGTATCACAAGGCAAACCAAAAAAGGTTCATTTTTGAGTTCTCAGATTAGCTCTGTGTGCATTCCTTCTGCCCTTATTCCTACTGTAACTGGCTTATTTGCCTATTACCTCATATTTTTTTAGTATCTAAAAAATGTACTGGTAAATTTTAAATTATGTGGATTAAAATGTGTTCTTAATTGTTTCCAGACAGGACAACAGTATAGACTCAACTTCTTCTCTGAGAGAAGACAGCAAGCTGGAAGGTCAGGAATCAAAACAAGGTATGTAGAAGAGAAAGTTGAAATTTTGTGTCCTCAGTGTTGGCCAGTGACTAATTACAGGTAGCTGACAGCTCTCTTGTGAATAGAGAATAAACATTCATTGAGAAAGAATATTTTGTCTTCTGCACTTTCTCTTCTTAAATGCAAAAATGCAGCTTGTGAGATATTTGAGTACCACAATGATTGGGAAGACAGAAAATGCAAAGGCAAGTAAATTATTGTAGTTTTGTACTTTCCACACAAGAAAACAATATTTTTAGCCTGCAGTAGTATTTGTTTTATTCCAGTCATTAAATCAGCAATTATAACAGTTGCCAGTGTTAGTTTGTGCATTAAGCACTAGAACTATAGGTGTTTCTGTCTCAGTCTGTTTGTTTTCATTTTGACTGGCTCTAACCAGAAAGATCAGAAATAGCTTTTCCAGTCAAAGAATGTTGCAAATTCTTTTAAGCTACATTTCTCTTTTGCAAATATCTACCTTTATTTGCTTCTTGGCACTGAAATTTCACAATTCAGAATGTTGTCTAAAACATGTCTCTTGGAATGACTTGTGAGACATGTTTCTTTTCTGAATTAATGAGAAGAGTTAAATGGGAAAAGAAAGAGTAATACCTAATAAGAACATCAAAACTCTTAGGAGTGAATTGCTGTGACTGTGAATAATCCTTTAAATGTTGCTTGTTGAGCTGTATGGAGGAACCTTAGAACTGACAGATTTCCTGCAGATTTTTTCTGCTTCTGTGTTCTCAAAGGGAATTGATGGTTGTTGCAAATGATATAATTGTTTTTTATGACTTAATCAACCAGAGAATCATGATGTCTTTGGGCTATAACAGTGGCTCCACTCAAAATGTTAGCTTTAAAGAACTTTTGAGAATATTGTGTAGATTAGAAACTATAACTCCAGTCATTCTCCTTCACTGCAGCCTGAGAAGCTGTGGGAAGAAGAATGAGAGAATAAGTAAAAGTGGATAAAATAAAATTTAAAAATGGAATGAAGTGTGCTAAAGTGAATTTTGTAACTGTAGATGAAGAAAAAGTTACCAAAATGAAAAAGATAATGAGAAATGCTAGCCATGATCCTTATTACTGTAGAAACACAGGTGCAAAAGAAGGAAATAAAGCCTGTTAGCTCATTAAACATCTGTAGGCCAAAAAACCCATATGAACACTGAATTATACAGTATTAGAGGTTCCAGTCTCTAAGTAGAACCCAAGATTTTTCTGCCCAGCTTCTCATCCTTACTAAGTCTGGGACAGACATGAATGACTTAAGTTTTTGTTTTTTTTTAATGTGACTAATTGATTCCAAATGGAATCCCATGGTGGGCTGACCCCAGCCAGCAGTAGGCACATGCCAACCCCTCAATTACTTGTTCCCCAGTCAGCAAAACAAAATGAGAACAACTTATGAGTCAGCATAAAGACTCTTCAATAAGTGAAGCAAGAGCTGTACATTGAAATAAAGCAAAATTAGAGACTTAATCACAAACTCCCATTGGCAGTCTGATTTTTAGCCACTTCCTGGAGAGCAGAGACTCAGCATGCGTGATAGGTACTTGGGAAGGCCAGTGTCAATGTTGTATGGCAGAGCATATCCCTTAGGTCAGTTTGGTTCAGCTTTCCTGGCCCTGTGTTTATTCCCAGCCTCACAGTTTATTCTCTAGTGGGTCAGAGTGAGAAACAGAGAAGGCCCTAAAGCTGTGCAAGCACTCTTCAGCAGTAGCCAAACTGCGGTGTTATCAACACCATTTCAGAAACAAATCCAAAAGCAGCATCATGCACTCTGTTATGAAGAAAACTAACTCCATCCCAGCCAGACTCAGTACAGATCAGTTTAACTTTGGCAGTAAATTAGGAAGAGCAGGCTCAGATGTTAAGTTTCAGGCTTTAAAATGTGATCCAGTGATGCAGCTGATCCATGGAAATGCTGCTTGGTTGACCAGCGTGTTAGGTAAATACTGACTGATACTTGAAGCAAGACAGGAAAAATTACCATTTCTCAATCCTGTTGTTTCCCATTCTGATCTTTCACATACACTGTGGCTTGCAGGTTAAAAAGATACTGTTCAAAGATGACTAAATGATATAGGAAATAGGGGAAACTGCATATGAAACTGAAATATTAACCTTGACATTTCTGTCATAGTAGGAAGAGTCTGAGACTTCCTTAAAGGATTAAAGAAGACCCTTGTATGTTCATCTCATCAATTTTTTTATACACAATACTGTGAGGAGAACTTTTTTGTAGCTTTGTTTATTTTTTGGATTTCAGATTTTATCATTCCAAAATTGTGATTTATCTTGATTAAAAAAAGGCAAAAAGTGATCTGTAGACTTCTTTTATATATCTTAACATACATTTTCATTACCTGAATTTGCTTTCTTATTAGCTTTGTATGGAATTTTTGACATACCACATATCTTAACTGTGTATGTGAGTTCATTCTCAGGGTGAGTGTGCAGAATTCTTAAATCTGAACTTGAATGCTGTGACAATCATAGCCTAATACAGAGTGATCAGGACTGAGTAGCTGAATTAAGTGTGTGTAGTACAAAAAATTATCAATGTTGAATCAGCAAAACCCTAATTTTTTAAAATATTACTATTGTTTATAAAACCATTTTAAGATGTTTTGATCTTCCTTTCCTCTCTCCTTTTGTTTTTTAAGTAGAGAAATTGCATTTATAGCTTTTGAAGCAGTCAGTATTGATTTTTTATTCACACCCTCAGGATGAGAGGAATGTTGTAAACCTCAAGAAAAACAGATCGTTCTAAGATTTTTTGAGCACTTTTCCTGTATTAATACCAAGTGCATACAAGTACTATAAAGCATATTAAAATATTTTTTAAAAAGAGTAACATTTTTCTAAAGCCTTGTTTTTCCTGTGCAAGCGGTAAAGATGGTATTACCAAAAGTAATATAATTATAAAGTCTGTATAATCAGTAAGTTTACCATCATCTGAATGCATAATATTCATTTTAAGCTGGAACCAATCCTGCTGTAAGTTTCCACATTTACAAAAGTTGTTGAAAGAGTATGAACTTTGTAGGCCCGTGTGTTAAAAGCAAGTTTTGCTGTAGCCAAATTGAGAGAACAGTTAGTCAGGTTCTGTTAGAGTTCGCTTTTATTTTATTCGAATTTATGTTTTTGAAATAAACTCCCAACTTTCAGCCACAGTTAAAAACCAAAGTCTTAAATTCCTTCATGTTTTTAAGTCTGAGCTGAATACATATGGGAGACAAATGATAGATTCTGAGTAGCTGACCTATAAGTAGAGTTTCTATTAATTTTTGGTCTTGGGTCTCACTATAGTCCCACTCCTCTTAAAATACATGACATACTTAAATGTAATTTTTGAAGTTGCATTCTGAAACTTAGGTTTACTTAAGAGTTAAATAAAAATCAGTTTTGTACTGCAAAAGCTTTATTTAATATGAAATATAAATATAAATTCATATAAAATTATTATAAAAATTTATGAGAATTTAATTAGGAAAATAAGTCATATAGTGTCATAGGAGTGAATAATTTTTTCTCGTATTGCTGCTTTCCTATACTGCATGTTCTTTTAGATAGGCATAAAAATGCGTTAACACTTGTATAAATTACTTTTAAAAGTTGGAAAAGAAAAGGAAAAGGAATTTGTTATCTTAGAGATTTTTTTTCACTTTTAATTTGCAGACTAACATTTTAGGCAGAAGTGATTTTTTTAAGTTTAGGTTAAAACAATTCTGTTAGGCAACTCTGTGACATTTATGTTTGTGTTACAGGTAAGGGAGAAGATAGTGATGTCCTCAGCATAAATGCAGATGCATATGATAGTGACATAGAAGGCCCATGCAATGAAGAGGATGGCCCAGATGTGCAAGAGAGCTCTGTCAGAAGTGGAGCTGGTCAGATAGATGACCTTCAGAAGGACATTGAAAAGAGCGTGAATGAGATACTGGGGTTGGCAGAGTCCAGCCCAAAGGAGCCCAAAGCAGCAACCTTAGCTGTTCCTCCATCAGAAGATGTCCAGCCATCAGCACAACAGCTGGAGCTTCTGGAACTTGAGATGAGGGCCAGAGCTATTAAGGCTCTGATGAAAGCTGGTGATGTAAAAAAACATCTCTGAGACTCTTCAGATTTCATTTTCACTATTTGTTTTGAAGAAGGTGATGTCTGTTCTCTTCAGTGCTACAGTATGTTTGGGTTTGGTATGACATTCCTCATTCACACTGTGTTGTGTAACCTGACCTGTGGTTCGGTGGCTTTGTTGCCTTTAGTGTGCTGCTTCCATGACATGCACAAACAGGTTGTTGCTTCCCTGAGATGAGGTGTCCTTGTACTGGGTACCTCCCCAGGGAGTCACACCACATGCAGAGCTGTGCCAGGAACCTGGTGCCTTCCAGAAAGGTTGTTGTAGAAACTTAGAATCATAAAGTGGTTAGGGTTGGACGGGATTTGAGACTGCTTAATTCTTGGGGCCCATCTCATCATAATGTAGGTATTCTAATAAAAATGTGATGCTTTGTGTAAAAGCATACTCATTTTTTTTAAATTTGAATTCATAAAGGGGAGGATTTTCACCTTTCAAATAAACAGTTGAATATGTTCTTTTCAGAGTTATGAAAGTGCCTGAAAGAGACACAGCAGAGTTTATTGCACTGCCATGTAGTTTTGTCACTTTTCTCCACTCTTATCGTTTGTATTATAAGCGAAGAAGGCAGAGTTTCTTCCTAACTGTAAAGCTTTTATTTTGAATATTTGCCATAACATTTAGCAAATCAAACAGTTCAGAAGACCTTGAGTTTTTAACATTCAATTGATGTAGTCATTTCATGTCCCCTGAAGTAGGAAGATCCACCAAATTTCAGTGTGCTTTTTTTGAAAAGTAATTTAATTTAATTTATGAGGTTTTAAAATATAAATTCTTTTTTATCCACTTCAGGGTATTCCTTTGTAAATAAATTGAATTTTAGAATGAATTTCCATGCTATAATATCTTACAGCAATTAAAATTATTTAATTTTAGAATTAGTGCTGATTTTATATCTGGCTGCTAGTCAAAGCATAATAAAATATTTGTGTGTTTGTTTACACATGGAGACATCAATTTTTTTCTTTAAAAATATGAAGTTTACAATTGTCCTCTTTATTAAGTAAAATAATGTATTATGTATTTTTATTAATGAATTTTCTTTGGTTGTTACTTAGAAAGCCAGTTGCATACTCTGCAACAGTAGCAGAGATGATTTCCCATACTATTGTGTAATATTACTGTGAACTTTAGTCTGTACAGATATTATATCTCGAATTCTTTTAAGATTTTTAATTTTGTTTTTATTCTTCTGTTTTATCTCTTTTCTTCCTCCTCTTTACTTCCTTTTTTCCCTGCTTCCTTTAAACCGTTTTCTGTAGCAAGCTTCTTGTATATTTATTAAGTATGATTGATTTCTTGTAGAATCAACATTATTGTAAAATGTTAGCGGAGTGTAAATTTGATAATAAACTAAAACTTTCATTAAATACAGCTGAGAAAATTACAGTGTGTTTCCACTAAGTGATGTCAGTGACCTGGGTAAAATGTACCTAACTCTATAAACAGTTGTTATAAACAGCAACAACATTTTTTCTATTATTTTGTAGCAAATGGAGGGTGTAAGTGAAAATATATACACACAATTCAAAATGTTACTTTGCTGTCTCAAAATCTGTGGGTGTTGTCTTTGGTCAATTTCTTTTAGCTGTTTAGTGTGTCCAGAGAAAATAATCTCTGGCAAAGAGATTCTTCAAATCTGGCAAAACTTAAATCCGCTGTCTTCTCTTTTACAAAGTCATAGGCTGGTGGAGCTGTTGGATTTCAAAGACACCTTTTAGTGCTGCTCTACTTAGGTCATTAAGGCACTGAATACCTGACCTTGCCTGCTGTGGAAGTGCCAAAGCTTGCTTTCAAGGGCATTTCCTGTGTCACCAGAAGAAGCCACATGTATGAAGATTATTCTTGTTCTTTATTTGTAACATCACAAAACAACACCTTTCAGTTGTTTAGCAACACCAAAATACTCCTGGAAGTAATGATAAACTACTGACTACTTTCTGGAATGGTATTTATTATTTTCCTACTGGTTTCCCAGGTCACCCTTAAAAGTTTGTTTTACAGCATGTTAAACTGTTAAAGGTTATTATTTCAAGCTCTGTATCAAGAAGTTGCAAATGTTAACTTTAGCATGTAGTGTGACAAAGATGAAACAAGTTTACTGTGCATATGACAGGGAAGATTTATAATTACAGCCTAATTAAATATGAAATTAAAAGATGAGAAGTATTCCAAGAAAATTCAATTAAGCTGTTTACAAAAATAAAATTTAAAAAAGAGATACTTAATGTGATTGGTTACACAAGTGCTAATTCATTTTTAGGATATTGTACTGTTGCTGCTTAGGTTAAAAACAGTCCAGTTAACTTACATGTGTTCTTGCATTGATTTGTATCATTGAAGAGATGAAAAAATCCAGTGTATTTAAAATATTTATTATACAGCTGTTTTGTTTTTCAGTTTTAAATATGTCTGCATTTTTTCCTTGAAAAATAAATTTATTATTTCATTTGGAAGAAGAGGCAATTTGTATATAAAATATATTATTTATGAAATGTAAAAATAGTGTTATTGGGCTTTGATCAATTATTTTGTCAGGAAACAAATATTAATCACATGGTGTTGGTCAGCATGAAAAAGATCTTGATTATATTTTGGACTGCAACAAAAATTTTTTCTAATGAATTTTGACTCTCCTCAAAGATAGTGCACAGTGATTTTTTGAGGAGGTGGAGGGTTGATTGTGTGCATACTAGATAAATAAAAAGGTATGACTATAGAGAGCCAAAAGTATTTATCTCTGGAGGCTTTGCTGTTATGGTGATTTCATAGAGAATAATGAATAGATTTCAAGATGCCAGTTTTGAGAGGCAAATCACAAACGTTTCCACAGAAAAGAGTTAGTTTCCCTTGTAACACTCTTTTCAGTATAGTATTTGGTCTCAAAAGTATTTTGCCCAAGAGACTGGTGCTGTAACTTTTTTTAAAGCTGTGTTATAAAATATGTTCTTCGCTGTTTGAAATTACTGTAATTGTTAATTGTAGAAAATGAAATTTTGATCACTGCTAACTACAGGTTGTTCCTAATTGTATTTGAAAAAATAGGGAGTCAGATAATCTGTGTAGGTGATATAAGATGCTGCTGATCTAACCAGATACTGTTGAAATGCAGTGTGAAATGAGCAGTTGAGAACTGCATTGAGAGTCTTGCTGAAGGAGTCAGCTGGATAGCACTTTATTGTGGCCTTGCCTGTATTTAAGAGAGCACAGTTTCAAAACCAGCAGCCACCTCGGAGGAACCTTGTAGTGGGACAAAATACCTTTCCACCAGCTGATCCCATACAGTGTCTGAGCTTTAAAGTTTGTAAATGGTTGCTTGGTTATGGCTATTATTTTTTTAATAATAGTTTACAAAAGCAGTTACACTAACTGAAGTTACTTTTTTTCTTCTGTGGCTAAAGCACTCTCTAAAAACAGCAACTGAAGAGAAGCTTTATGTGCATGAGTGTATAGTAAGTTGTTATATGGCATTTTCTGTGCCTGTCTTAAAATTATAGACCCTGATTTAGCTTTATGAGATCACTGATGCTGGTAAATATGCCCTTTTCGTGGAAGATAATTGAATATTAGTTGTGAAATCAGCCCTTTAGTCAGGAAGGAAGATGATGTGGTTAATTGATCCAGAAACATAAGAACAGCATAACTTTAGAAGCATAGGCACCAAATTAAAAACTGATTATAAGGTCCTGCAATTTAGTCCCAGTAGTATAAACCTTCATATTTATTGCTAAGTCAATCTGCAACATAGCTAGGGAAGAAAAAAAGGGTTTTTTTTCTTCTTTGTGGCCAAATACAGGTGTTAAAATACTTGATTTTGTGTGAGAGAAGATGAAATCCCATGTTTCATGGACCTTTTTTAGTATTAATATTGAAATATGTAAACAGAATACGTAAAAGGTGGAGAAAAATCTACTACTTGTAGGAAGGGTTATCCACATGCTACCTAATCAACCTAACTCTAGTCAGGTAAGGAACGATCCCAAGAATTTAAATTAAAGGTTGCCAGAGGAGCACAGGACAAGAGACACAACTAGAAAAGTGTGTTTAGTCTAAGCGTGTTGACACTAGCCTTAGGAGTACTGGGAAAGATACTTAAGCCAAACACGAATGCTGATGAGGAACTATGCATACATTTTGGTTAGTTTGCTTATTCCCAGGCTGTCTCCTGGTCCCCTCCCTGCTGTTGTGCATCTAGTGTTCATCTGGATGTGTACAGAACCACATCAAGGAAACGTATTCACACGGGGATTGCTGCCCATCTGCTTCTAACCTGGGTTGCCATTCTGATTGAATTTGTTGTGTTGGCACAACAGAATGAGTAGTAAACGCCCAACTGCTGAATGGTGCTGGGATTGTACTGCCTAAGTGATTGCCACATTCTTCCAATCCTTAAGATATGAGGCATCAGAAATAAGGTCCATGACTTAATTTGTCTTTTTGAAAGCATGTTGATCTTAATTCAAAAACGTTAGCTGAACTGCTCCAAATATAAACTATCTAAGCTACTAAATTTTTATTAAATCTATGTTCTTGATTGTTGACGGGTGCAGATTTTGTATGTGTATGGTTTTGGGTTTTTCATTGGTGGTGTCGTTTGGTTAGAGGTTTTTTGTTGAAGTCTATGTAATTGTTACTACATGTATGCAGTCTGGTGAAAGTTAGTGCCTCATAATTGTATGTGAATTAAATGTCTGGATTACATCCACGCTAGGGGGCTGTGTTGCTTTAACAATGTCTCTTTCAAAAAGTAATGTACTAAGAGCATAGCCCAAACTGTATAAACGACTTGAAAGCAGTACTTTTCCCTACATAATAAAGTGAATGGAAGCAGAATAGTAAAGGGGAATGACTTGCAGTTTAAACAAATATAGTGTAGGAGCAAAGAAACTTTATTATCTGTGTACTTTGATAAAAAGTTTAAAAGCTGAAGGATGGAGTAATGCTCTCATTGTTGTGAGATCAGTGGAAAGACTGAGACCTGGTTACTTCAGTTGTAGCATGGCTCCTCAGACCTAGGATGCAAAAACCCAGTTTTCTGGAACTGGAGACAGGTTGCTCTTCATCAAGATTTAGCAACCTGTAGCATTTTTTTCTTCATAAAAGGGGATTTTCGATACAGAGCATACTCAGTTACACTGAGTATCCCAGTGTTTCTGCTTTAGTCCCCTGATTCTTTGCACCAGGTCATGTATCACTACAGGATGCAAGATTGCTTTGCTACAAATATGGCACTCCTTAAACTATAATTTTAGGAAGCCATTTGCTCTATATCCCAAACAAAATGGAGATGCATTGTTTGATATCTTCTCCAAGTTGTTTTCCAGGCCTCATCAGGGCACTGACATAGAGATATACTGGAACTCAAGTGGATGCAGTATTGGAAAATTACCTGAAGTCACCTCCTGCCACTGTAAAGGCCAGTAATATCTTTTCTATCCTCAATGTCTCCTAAAACTTTTAAACACTTAACGGATCTAAACAATTGTATTAATATATTACCTTCTTTAAAATGTGTAAAAGGTATTTTAAAGAAACAGGTCCCTTATGGAATATATCTTTGTACTGAAATGCTGAAGAGCTGTTGATACTCTTCCAAGGAAGTTAAAATAGGCAGCATTTACTATTTGCTAAAATAGGCAGTGGGACCTTATTTAGGCAACATAAATTTCCTTTAAATTACTAAGCCTTACTTTTTACATTATTTAGATACCTCTGAAGAGCTAGAACCTCTGTTAGAAAGAGTTAGATATCAAGATTAGGTAGAATTTAGACCACTGAAATATGTCTCTTCCTACCAAATATTAGCATTACATCACATAATAGTGGAGTTTCCTCTGTTGTTTCGCTAACTAATCTGCATATTCTTTTCAAAAATTCAGAAGTAGTATCTGCTTTGCAGGAGAAGACATTAAGAAAATTTCTGTGTTTTCATTGTTCATGAAGAGTGCCTCCATACATATCTTATCATAGTAATATTTGTGATAAGTAAATTACTCTCCTGTTGTGAAATAAACTGGTACAGGGATTGGTACATGATGGTTTTACTAAATTTGTAGTTGGTGAATCTTGTGTCCTTAGCATGAATAATGAGGCTCTGCAGGCATCTCTGTGTGTTTTGCTGGGTAGGGTCCAGCCTGGTGAACCCTTTTCCTTCTACTTTTTCCAATTTGGATTGTTTTAATAAAAACATTGGCTGTCTAAGAACTGAGAATGAAGTTAACTGAATTTTTAATTGTCTTATGAAAAGAATTGATGTCAAAAATGTGAATGCCTGAAACCCTTCTCAATGGACCATTTTTTAAAAATATGTATTACTTCACTGCCACCTAAATTAACACTAAAATTTGTATTGGGAAGCCAAACCAAAAAAGAACAGGTGAGAACAGGGAGCCCTTAGATACCTAGCTATACCTCTACTTGCTGCTGAAGAAAGGTAGTGTTGCCAGTATTTTTCACTAAATATCAACTGTCCAAAAGCAATAAATTTACCCAAAGTGATGGCCAGTGGTAAATGTCAGCCCCTAAAACTGTTTGGATATAATACATGCTTATCATTGCAAACTGGAATTGGTATCAGGAATTGGGAGGCAGTGTTTGAACCAACTGATATTTAACCTGAGTTGGAATTGCGATTCAGACTATCCCTTTAATATTCTAAAATATTTTGGGTACAGTAACTTTAATTTATTGTTACTTCAGCAATGGTACTTACTAAGCAGATCTACAAATGCCAAGTTATCCTCAGACCAGAAGGTTTCATATTCATATTATTTATTTTACCTTTTATATTTATATTTTTAATAAGAAAGGCTTCCCATTTTAATTTTAACATTAAGCAAAGAATAGAGAATCCTCTCATGAGGAACAAAAACCCTATTTTCTGCTCTCATCACGTCTTAGACAAAGAACATGTCGGAAACAGAGAGCAGGAGGAAAGGTGTCACTGAACTGATTATGGTTAGTTTTATATATCTGTGATCATACTGTGAAATGGCAGATTCATTTGCTACTAATGTTCTAAATTACATACACACACATATACAAAAATTAGGAATTTCCATTTCTTACTCCTTTGCAAGCAGGTGGGAGAAAATATTTGCTCTTTGCAGCTCCCTGTATTTTTAGTAGTAAAATGTTGCAATGAACACTTAGTCTTACTATTATTTTCTTCTTTTGTCCTCTCTCTACTAATATCTTTAGCTACTGAATAAGATTAATAATCCCCATACTTTAGCTGCAGAAGTTTAATAAACAAAGTTTAATTAAAACAAGAGAAGCACGACAAACCTAAAGGGTTCAGCTGTAGCACTGCAGATTCTAGTAATTTTTTTCTGCTTTGTTGTGTGTTTTTAAAAATTGAGAAGGGGAGAAGGCTGGAAGAGAACTTCAGGGGTTTTTTTATTTAATTGAACTAACAGCATGTGCTGATAAGTAATAAATAACCATGACACAGTGACTAAATAAATTGGTTTCCTCAAGCAGTGATTCATTCACTGTCTTGCATTGCCATGAGGTTAAGTGATGGATTATTTTTGTCAGCCTAAAGGAGAAATGTTTAATAGTGTAACAACCTTCTTTTAATTCCAACCACAGCAGCCTTTAATATACATTGAATTAATATAAATAAAAATGCAGCAATTAAACAAAACTTGGGCTCCTCACTGACTTACAGACAAAGTCTGCAGAATCAGTTATCAAGAAAGCATATTGCGATGGTCTGGAGCCCTTTTCCGGAAGAAACATTGCTGATGATAGGCAATGTTCTTGTACTTTTCCAGAAAAAAGATTTTTGGTATCGAATCTGATCATCAGAAGGAATTCTGGACACCAGGAGGAATTTCTTCACAGAAAGGGTTGTTAAACATTGGAATGGGCAGCTCAGGGAGGTGGTGGAATCACTATCCCTAGAGGTGGTCAAAAATGGTTGGGCCATGGTGTCTGGGTGACAAGGTCAAAAGTTGACAATCAGTCAAAAGTTGGACTACATGGTCTCAGAGGTCTTTTGCACCCAAAAGGTTTTCTGACCTTTCCATCACATAGTGCAACAGCAGTGTTATAGAGCAGCCTTGGAAGGATGCTGCCAAAGGGAAATTATGAGCTATTATAACTTGCACTCATAATTCAGACTGCATTTGTCTGTTATTGACAAATTATGCTTATACTCGGCAATTTTAAAAGTTTGATTCCTTTCAGGTTTTTGATGTTGAACCCAGCTGATCCCAGATCCATTTCAAAAAAATAATTGGGGTGGTTGGGAACATATACTTATAGAGGGGATGGCAGTTCAGAACTTGTTCTTATGGCAGGATCCTTGTTGCATGGCTCTTTCTTAGAAACCTTTACCCTGACCATAATGGCAAGGCACATGACTTCAAATGTAGTAGAGTTTTTAGATAAAACAATCTTGCCACTTGGCTGCTTAAGTGCTAAAAAAAGCAGTTTCAAATCCCAGAAGGCATCTTCAAACTTCTCTGCACAAGAAACCACGCCTACTCTAATCTTTTTAATCAGTTCTGAATTTTGCTTTGTCAGAGCTCTTCATTTGCCACACCAGCACCCCTAATTAAAGCCACAGCCAACACTGGCTGTAATACAAAGAGAAAGGTTTGCAATTTTGTGGCAGTGTGGAAAGTTAAGTTTATTAAGTTTATTATGTGCTCCTTTGTTCCTCCCCTCCACGTGTATCCCTGTACAAGTTACACAACTGTCCGCTACCTGTCCATCATAGAAAGCCCGCGAGTTTTGTATTTTCCCCTCTACCCTGGTTGGTAAATGTTAAGTACCCCGTCCTTGTAACGGCTCCTGAAACCCTCCCTATTGGTTGTATCACCTTTCTACCCTCCCATACCCTTACCTGTATATATCTGCACTGGAACGCTCCTCGGAGAGTTCTGAGGCAGAGACGAGTGCGAGAAACAGCGCTCGTCCACAATAAACCATCTACCTCGAACTGCCTCCCATCCTGCCTCTGCTTCATCACTTTTACCATCGCTGCCACGGATCTCTGACACAAAGAACCCACAAGGACCGAATACCGTTCGCACGGCGTACGGACCGGTCCCCTTCTCGTCACGGTGTTCAGGAGCTGGCTGGGCATGGAGATGCAAGGTCTCAGAAAGCAGCACCATGATACAATTTATTTTTTGTGTCCTTCAAAGAAGAAAGAATTTGATCACATTGAAAACTCTTTATAATATATTCTTAATGTCACTACAGTGTTAGGTCAGGTTCTGACTGTAGCTTCTGCTCTTAGCTCAGCACCAGACCTGCAAACAATATTGAAATTACTCATTACTTATGACATTTCTGTCAAACACCTGTGTTTTATGCCTACAAGTATTCTTGCTGCATTTTCAGCTAATTATTGCTCTTTTCTGTTGTGTTTGTACGTAGAAATAAATATTAACCATGTACAGACTGTTATTTGTCTCTGACATTTATCTAACCTTCTGATTTGTCTTTCCATCCAGTTATTATGTGTAGGCACATTTCTGCCCTACATGGCATTGATTCAAGTTCAGAACATAATAAAGGACTGGTCTGCCTGTGCATCAGCACTGGTCATGCTGTTATTATGCCTTGCAACCTGACAACTCCTAAGGGTAGTGCCCAGTAACAGTACTAGTGGCACAGCACCTTCTCTACACAGAAAGATGGTTCCTGCTCACCATAATCTTCCTTCTCTATGTGTGCTGCTAATTGATGGACATAATGCCTGATTTTCTGGTCATGTGAGTTTTTGATAACTCTACAGAGCAGTCACAACAACACCAGAATGAACTGAATTATTACAAGTATCTCTTTTTTTCAATTTTCTGTATAATGCCAGCTTATTGCTGTCATCTGTGCAATTCCATATCTTTGTTTCCTTTGGACTTAAGTTTCTTTCCCTCCATAAGCTCTCTTCCTAGACTTTATTTTTGTCTCTTCTTACTCAATAGCTGATATACATATTTTCTAATTTCTTTGGTTAGACTAAAACCTCTGATCCATGCTGACTATTTAAAAATGTTGTCAGTACTCAAGGTTCTCAGAGTAAAAGGCTCAAACAGCAACTGTAACTGAGCTTACTTACATTCTGTTGAGACCAGGGGATTTTCAGAATCCTGACTTAATTATGTTATTTTTTATAAATGTCCATGCTTTTTCTTTCTGTAGCTTTTCTTCTGTCCCAGTCACTGGATCCTGTTGTGACTTCTGGCAGACTGAAGAGCCCTCTGTTACCAGGTTTATGCTTCCTAAGTCACACTTAAGAACAGTGATCAATGCATCCACTAACATGCTTTTAATAAGATTAAAAGATTGAGATCCTTAAAATCTTTGTCTTCCTTCCTTTTCCAATTACTTAATTCACCATTACTGAGGTCTTCCAGGAATCCTCTACAGCATTCTGATGTCCTCCTTTAACTGAGAACATTGAATTAGTATAAGATACTTAAGGCCAGCAGAGACCTCAGGAGGTCTCCACTCCAATCCCCTCCTTCTTGCTCAGCCATGGAGTTACACCAGGTCTCTGGGCATTATACCATGGGGGCTGGAAGCCCTCCAAGGAGGGACACAGCACCACCTCCCAAACCACACAGATGAGCTGTGGCTTCTCCTATGGAGAAAGTTTGTCCCTTATCTCCAGGTTCTCTGTCCCTGCTCAGTTTTGTGCCCAGCAGGACACAGGACTGTATCCTCAGGCCTGTCTGAGCAGCCCCCCTGGTATTGCTGCTGGGGCACTGCCTGACTGCAACACAGCTGAACAGTCCTTCTGCCCCAAGGGCATGGGAGGCTTGGTGGACCTTTCCTCTGCATATCCTGGTCTCTGTGATGGACATGAGAACTAGAAAGATTATTTTATTTGTGTTAGCACACATGCCAGATAGAAAGTACATCTCTGTTCTCCATTCCTTGATAATTTCTTGTTAATTTCCTCCACTCAGGCATGTCCTCCGGAAGTAGTTTCCCACCTTATGAATTGCAACTGTCCTGGATGTGGGATCCACAGCATTTTTTGTCATCTCTTTGGTTTTATTTTTGTATACCCAGGGAAAACTCCTCACTCTTCCTGATTTCAAGCTCTACATTCAGAATGAATGAGGATTTGAATGAACTGCACTGCAGAGCAAGGCAACCCTTGCTGTTCAGTTAAGGCATAGAAATTTGAAGCCCAGTCCACAAAACTGCTCAAATGTCATGCTAACTACTGGAGTGAATATCTTTTTTTAGGTGTTGTTCTGTGTTAGGCTTGAGTTCCCAACTTGTTCTTTATGTCCTCAATAAAATGAGCATCAGGTATCCTTTTCACTGTCTCCGTGAAGACTTGCTCTGCTCTTAGTCCAGTGTTTGGTGGTAGCAGAATTACCTCTTTCATACCTAGGAGAGAAAACTGACATTCTCTTATGGGTAAGTAAACTGAAGATTTATAAAAACTTCTTGTTTTGGCATATTAATTTCGGTCTTGAAGACTTGCTTCTGAGACAAGAGGTGTTGTGCAGTTACAGCAAATACAAATAGGGTTTCTTAGTAAAAGAAACCTCCACAGGGCAGTTGCCTCTGCAGTAGTTTCAAACCAGTTATTATCTTTTTACTTTTCCTGCACCTGCTTCTCATGCCTCCTTGCTGCTGTCTCTCTGGTTTTAGATTATGGTTCTATCTCCCCATGAAGGTTTTTGCTAGCAATGTTTTGATCTCTTGGACCACTCTACATGCCTTCTCAGGCATGAACTAAACATAGCTAAACACAACATAACTAGGAATTTTTCTTATATCTTTAAAATGCATTCAGTTCTTGAGGTAATCCTAAGGCGTATATGGAGGAAACAATTAGAAATAACATCCTTACCTTCCTGACCCTGTCCCTTTCATATCTTTTTTTCTCTTCTTTCTCTGTTTGAGAAGAAGTTTTAATGAGTCCTATCTTTCCCTCAGTTAATGAGAAAAGAAAGGATTTTTATTCTTCATAGCCAACAACAATTTTATTGCCAGCACCTAGAGGTTGTTAACATACTATATGGTCTATGGGGAAAAAGATATTGAACAGAGGTTTTATATATATGAAAGAAAGAAAGAAGGAGGATATATTGTTTTTTACAGAGAATTGGTTTGATTTGTGACCAAAGTTATAAATTCCAAAGAAGCTGGTAATAAGATTTCATGGTGTTTTTAATATGATATAGTCCTTCATACAGAACTGAACAATTCCAATATACATTTACCTTTAGAAAAAAACCCCTTCATAAATTCTTAGGGCTGGTAGAGTATAATATAATTTTTCTCAAAATTTGGTATAGAAAGTTTTTCTCCTGTACATATTTTACTTTACAGTGTTCAAAACATGTTTTAGTACCCAGATGGTGCAAAGTTTCAAGCAGAAAGAAAGCTGATCATGAAATGCCTAAGTAGTGAATGACATTAAAAAATATTAAAGGATCTATATTTCTACTAGTCAAGAATTAAAAAATTGAGTGAGAGTGTTTACAGTAGCCTGGCATCCTTTTTTTTGAAGAACTGCATGCTCCTCATTAGAGTTTTTGTTCTATGTCCCCTTATGCAGCATGTCCTCTTTTTCCACATAAGATTAATTATTTCCAAATGACTGGCCTATCATCCTCCATACTGTATGTATTAGTTGGATTTATATATTATTATATAAAAATAAAAGAATTTCTGGACCATGTTGTGCTTATTTATACAGTATGCAGTATGATGCTCTGACTCAATATTTCAATTACTGAAAATATTTGTTTTGCTGACACTGCTTATGAATGCACTGCTGTCACATTTAGAGAGACGTTTCATGGGCTATCTGCAAGAGATCAGGAACAGATTTATAAGTACCTTATTAGACTGCCTGAATTTGTTTGCTAGTCATATTGCAAAACTCAATAGAGGGATGATTTCTTCCGTCAAATTTTAGGCAGGCTGTTATTTCAGGTCTCCAAAATTTTTTGGCTCAGAAATGCAGCAGAAGTGTTGGCTTGTGAAGGTTTTAACAGCTGAAAAAGACTGTTTCCATGTGGCTCAAGAGGAATAAAAGTACATTACTACTGGTTCCCATGTGTTTATATATGCTCAGCATATATGTTCACATGTACGTAAACAAGAAGCTTCTGCTTTTATCAGCAAATGGAGGTAACAAAGGTTCCCCTTGGGAAAAGAATATCTGGAAAACAATATGGGACATTGGATAGATGAGTTCACTGCACAAAAATTCTTGAAAGAAAAATCAGAAACAACTCATGGCCAGTATTGATGAATTTAGTGGCTGGCAATGTCTTCCTCAAATAATTGTTTTCATTCCATGAAAACCCACTGCCACTGCTTGTGAAAACTGAGTGGACTCCTTTGGTGAGTATGCCCGAACAAAAAACTTTAGGAAATAGGACTGAATACGCATCTTTTGCCAAGAGGGTCAGGGAGAATCATAAATTCCACAATGAATTGTTTGTTTTAGTGGCTGCTTAATATGAGTCTCTCTATAGCTGTAGTAGTGAGGTTGGAGAGGACAATAGACAAGACATTGCAAGAGATTTGGTGGACATTTTAATTTTTCATCTGTAAAAGCAAGAACAGAAATAAGATTGGCTTATGTATTTTGATGGTAGGATATGAGCAAAGAAGGATGTATTTCTTAAGTAATAAAATAATTTTCTGTCACACCAATTCATTTATAATTTTTTTAAGAGCTAATGAAACATTAAAACCTGAGTAAAATGTCTCTCCTGTGAAGACAGGCTGAGGAAATTGACACTATTCAGCCTGGATAAGGTTCCATTGAGACCTCATAGCAATCTTCCAGTATATTAGGGTGGCCTACAAGGAAGCCAGAGAATTGTAGAAATAGGTCCAGAGGCAGTGACTTCAAACTCAGAGTAGGTTTGAATTAGAGAGACTGATTATATATTACAGGGAAATTCTTTACTGAATAGTTGTGTCACTATAACTGTGGGACAGCGTAGGGAATAATGCATCTGGTACTCCTTAAACTGACATTTCCTCTGGAACAAGTCTGTGACATGGTGTCTTAGCATTTGCAAAGCTCTGAAATTTAACAAGGGCAAGTGCCAGATTCCACACCTGGGATGGGACAACTCTGGTTGTGTGTATAGACCAGGGAACAAGAATCTGAAGAGCAGCTCTATGGACAGGGACCTGGTTGATGACAAGTTGAACATGAGCCAGCAGTGCCCTGGCAGCCAACAGGGCTCCTGTGTTCTAGGGCATCAGGCACAGCATCACTAACAAGGCAAGGGAGGGATTGTCCTGCTCTGCTCTGCTCTGCACTGGGGCAGCCTCATCTTGAGTGCCGGGGCAAGTCTAGGTGACACAATACAAGAAAGAGATTAAACTCTTAGAGAGTGTCCAAGGGAGGGCCATGAGGACGGTGAAGGGCCTTGAGGTGAAGCCATGTGAGGAGTGGCTGAAGTCACTTGGTCTGTTCAGCCTGGAGGAGACTGAGGGGAGACCTCATTGCAGTTAAAACTTCCTTGTGAGGGGCAGAGGAGGGTCAGACACTGATCTCTCCTCTGTGGTGACCAGCAGCAGGACCCAAGGGAATGGTCTGAAACTGTGTTGTGGGAGGCTTGGGTTGGATATCAGAGGGTAGTTGGACACTGGAACAGGGTCCCCAGGAAAGTGGTCACAGCACCAAGCCTGATAGAGCTTGAGTAGCATTTAGATAATGCTCTCAGGCACATGGTGTGACTCTTGGAGATGGTGCTGTACAGGAAAAGGAACTGGACTTGATGATCCTGATAGGTTCCATCTAACTCAGAATATTCTATGATTCTGTGATTCTAATATGCGTGTACATCGTGGAACTGTCCATTCATCTATTTTTCCCAATGACAGTTTTTAGCAGACAAATTGTTAGTCCATTTCCTGCATATACCTATATTCCTGCATTTCTATAACATATCAAGTTACTAAATTATGGCTAAAGTTCCAGAAGTAATTTCTTGCTAGGTTGATCCAAATGATAAAAGCCACAAACTCGCTTTTGTCCCTAACTCAGAGGTCATTGAGGCCTTTGGAAAATGACACTCCTGGACATGCATTAACCAGGTAAAGTTTTTGTAAAATTCACACAGCAGTCTGAACAGATCTCTTGAAGGAGCTAACTAAGCTTTCTTATCAAGCAAAAATGGAAACTGTACAACCTAGAGTCACTCCTAGCCACAGCAGTGGAAAGTAGTACTTAGGGAATTCACAATGTATAGCTGGAAAACCTGTGCATAATTTGATGGAGGCCATTCAGGCCTTGCAACACTTTGCCCGATGGGCTTTTCTGTAAGGTGGAAGGATGAACTGAACAGCTTTGCAGGCTGTTTGTAGTGATGCTCCTTGCACTTTAACAATCAAAACAAAGTTGTATTTTTAGCAAAGATATTACAGGAATTAGCATATAAACAAATGCAGGAGAAAGACAAGAAACTGTTCAAGCTGTTTTGCTTCTGATATAATTTTCTCAAATGAGCTGACTTTTCTCTAGGGGAAGGAAAATTATTGCATATGATTTTGAATAGGAATTGACACTCTTCTGTGCCTGTCACAGTCATTTGAGAAATGTCCAGCTTCCTCTTTCCATCTTCTTTTATACCAAGGGGAAAATTTGTTGAGAGTGGGATCTGAAACCCAGAGGTTTCAAATGTCTCCTTCTGACCAGTAAGTCTAATGTCAGTCCTCCCAGGACCACATTAACTCTTACGGTTTCTTGTGCCATTTTGGTGGCACATTTGCACCTCAGGAAAGCCTCTAACTTTGAGTGCACCACCCGGCAGAAATACGTATAAGGAGCTTTGCAAATTTTATTATTCCATCTTTCTAATCTCTTGAAAGAGATTTGACCTTATTCTGACTTAACTGGTGTCCTCTACATTTAGTATCATTTACAGCTTTCACAAATGTAATATTTATTCACTCTGAAATGCTATACAAGAAAGACTTTAAATAGAACAAAGACTGATGGAGTTCCTTTTCCATGAGCATTTGAAAATTCACACTGTCTTTCACTCCTAACACTGCCATTCAGATTCTGTAAAAGATTGTCTTTTGTCCAAACAAATTTGAGTGTGAGTTTTGATGTAAGTTTCCTTAAAAATGCTGAAATCTGAAAACACGAAAATGCTGTATCAACATCCAAATACTGTTAATCTAGTCCCATGTTCCCTGTATTTCCCAATCTTGGAAATTAAATAATAGGAAGGAAACTGTTCCATTTGGTCATATTTTATGCTTAAATCTTTAAATCCTTGGTTGTATCTGGTGTTACAGTCAAGCAGATACGAGAATAAACCTCTGTGTCAGCTCAAGCAGCTGCTTTCTAACGGCTGAGTAAAACCAGTGCTCCGCCTCTGAAGAACTGCTAACAGAAGGAAATAAAAAGTTTTAAAAATGCCCTAGTTCCGTTCAGCAAGTGTTTTGCTACAGAAACCTCTATACTGGAACTGACACTGCATTTCAACTATTAGTTCTTAAAGTTTTGGAACTTTATATTTNAGATTTGTATGTATAAGATGGTAATTAGCAAGTCAGCTTTTTGTCAGGGAAAAGAAGTATGCCATTTGTTAGCTTTTCTATGCAAGAAATTTGAGAAAGAAGTGAAAGTGAGTTCAAGCATGATGAATCAAGATTTCAAAATCTTGAAAATTACATTCTGTAAAATTTTTAAAAATATAGTTGATTAAATATGGAGTACATTTTATTTGTTTTCTGCACTTTTAACCTTGGGCTGGTGCCTTTAATCTTTTTTTTTTTTTCACATATGGGACTAAAAGCTTGCTTGGAAATTCAAACTCAAAACAAGGATTTCCCTGTGCCATATGACTGCTGTAGCAGGGGATTTATCAACATAGCATTCTGTGATATTTGTGATAAAAATCACACATTTTTCTTCAAGCTTGGCAGCTAGCTCTTTTAGTGCCCAGACTTGTACATCAATGTCAATAGGCTGTTACTGAAAATTTTCCAGGCAGATAAAATATGTAAACTTTCATAAGAGAGGTATTTAAGTCAGTGGTTTGCCCATCTGACTCTTGCCACTATTTGGAGGACTACATCTGTCTTTT
>VXBR01001244.1:66265-118006 GCA_013400215.1 Cisticola juncidis | reverse complement strand
CAACAAAAACCATAGAAGGTATGACCAAAGTGACATTGCAAAAAAACAGCAGAGCAAAGAAAAGAAGTTAAAATGTATATATTGCTTCCTGACATATGTTTAAACTTTGTGAAATACAAATATAGACCTTTTTTAAAAAATATTTTTTGAAATAATACAGATCTTCTAAGTTTGAAGAAAGACAGTCAATACAGTCCTGCCAGTGATTTTGCTGTCAGGATTGTATATTCTTGTACTACTTCCTTGCTGCAGTGAATCAGTGACCAAATGTATTAGGCATCCTTTGTGTACAAGCAAAATACATGACAGATGATTTGTCCTAAGTTCTTTCTTTGTATTAATAAGACCTGTGGCACAGAGATGAGATATAATCTGTGTTTTCATCTGCCTTCCATCCCTTAATGCTTCTGATTCAAGCTTTATTGTACTCATATCTTTACCATGTTCCTTTGGTGTGCAGTGTTCTGTTTTAAGGACTTTATCTTTCACAGGTCAGGGTCGTTTACTGCATAACATGGTCCTGGACTGCAGATGAATCAGTTTTGGGAGACCCAATACAAAGTTACTTCTGCTACTGGCCACAGTTTGTTCTTTAATACAAGAATATGTTAGTGCTTCTTAAAAATGATTAATATCAACAAGAACACTTTTAGGCAGGGCCTACCAAAATCAAGAGTATGAAGCCCAGGCTGCAATGAAATAAGACATAAATCTTTCTTTTTTTTTGCAGAAGAAAAGTTCTATCTAGTGGAACATCCTGAATTCAGAACATTCACTCTATCTTTTGCTTTAAAGGATGGAAGGGCAATAGAATACAGTCAAACTCTAGCAACATTTTTTCTGTTTCTAAGGCATGTGGGGGTAATTTGTGCCCTTTCACAAGACTTTTTTTCCCCTGTACTCAACACTAGTTAGACAGCATGTTGAGTGCTGTGTCCAGTTCTGTGCTCCTCAGTTTAGGAGGGACATTGAGATGCTCAGACACATCCAGAGGAGGGCAACAGGGCTGGTGAAGAGCCTGGAACAAAAGCCCTATGAAGAATGGCTGAGGGATTTGAGCTTGTTTAGCCTGAAGAAAAGAAGGCTCGGGGGAGACCTTATGATTCTCTACAGCCACCTGAAAGGAGTTTGGAGTTTTTAGCCAGGTGGGGGTCAGTATCTCCTCTAAGACAATGAGTGAAAAGGCAAGAGAACACAGCCTTAAACTGCACCAGAGGATTAGAAAATAGTTCTTAACAGAAAAGTCATTTAGCATAGGAATAGGCTGCCCAGGGAAGTAGTGGAGTCACCACCCCTGGAGGTGTTTAGGAAAAGACTGGATGTGGCACTCAGTGCCATGGTCTGGTTGACAAGGTGGTGTTTAATCATAGGTTGGACTTGATGACCTCCAAGGTCTTTTCCAACCAAGTAAATTCTGTGATTCTGTAATTCTGTGACTTTGTCTTTTGCTTGCCTTTTATAGGCTGAAAACAATAAGTACATATTTAGTTTGATATATAACTTGGGGCTAGCTTTATGTCTGTATTTAAAGTTGATATAGGGGTCCAGCAGGACCCCTCATGGACAAAAGTCCTCAGTGGTGAAGGAATCTAGGCACAGGTTTGCAAAGTGATGGAACATGAGAGACCTTGCACCATCTGATACAAGCCTCATCCTTCAGCCAGTGTTGGATGCTCATTGTCACAACACAGTCAGACAAAAATCCTGTTTGAATTCCACATGAACTATGAATAGTTCAACTCTTGTCAGCAGGAGTCAACATGCAACTTACACTCAATTATAGTTCATATGTATAAGAAACTCAATCACATTTTCTTTTCCAAGCTAAGGCATAAAAATTATCAATCAATAAAAAGATGCTGTAAACTTTTGAAATATGAGTTACCATCTCTGTCTGGTTGGGCTTGGGCATGCCCCTGAATGCTTTGCTGTCCAGCAGATGTAAATTCATTACCTCTGTCATGGCCTCAAATTAAACTGTCTCCCCAGACAGCTGCTAATCTAAGATCACAGTTATCATGGTAAATTATGCTTTTAGGTTGGTTTTTTTTTTTCTGTGAAGATGCATACCTTTGCATGGAATGTAGTATTTATACAGATGCATTTCTTTCCTCTGTTTTCTGCTACATATAATGTAGAACTCTAGGCTTATTTTAGCAGATGTGCAGAGAATCAAATATCTTATGTGCAACTTGGGAGGATTTGAGTGCCAGATCATGCAAAGGTATCTTTGAATATCTGAGACTAAATGTTTAACTTACAGAGAATTTTATCCCAAGGTCTGGGATATTGTTTCCCTTTGAGAACTAGTTAAACAAACACAATTCCACCCCTCTTGATATTTTGAACCCATATCCTCCTCTTCCCTCAATATCTTAGCTGATTTGTCCTTTTTCCTTCTTTTTTCTTCTTCTTCAGCTTGTGATCTTGAGTCTTATGTACATAAATGCATTCAAAATGAGTGCAGTTTGATGTGCTAAGGAGTGATTTTTTTTTCTGCACCACTTGGATAAGTCATTTCTTCCAGTGTCAGAGAAGAGTAAGGTACAGTAACATGACAAGGAATAGAGACAAATGAGTTGTACCCCATAAGATGGTTGTCACTTATTTTAAAGAGCATACCAGTGGGGAAGATTACCAGCTTTTACACATGCACATACTCTCCCCAGTTCTTGCCTCCACACTCTGCCCCTCTCTTGCTCACACTCACTGTCAGGGAGATATTTCCCGATTTGTTGCTTGAAAGGCTGCCATCTTGCTACATCTCTTGAAAGGGAAGAGTTGTTTTCATTTAAATTTGTATACATAGGATCTCAATTAGCACATAAGATAGTGCAGCCTTTAATGAAATAGGAGAATGGGAAACTTGACATCTAAATGGTAAAGGAGTTATTACTCCCTACACATCCGAAAAACCCACATCCAATGTCCTTCCAAAAGCTAAAATGGAGTACGACCCTCCAGGACTACAGGTTTCCATATGGAAAATGGGAAATTATGTATTGTAACCACCAATATTTGTTAAGCTTCCTGATATATATACACTGATACAGAGTAAACCCATCTTTTCACAGTCTAAGGGCAATATGAGTCATCATTGCACAGGCATATCTATGTTAGCATTAGCAGGGGTCACCCAGAGCTGCTGGGCAGAAAAATATACTCCCTTGCTTACATCCCATTTTACAACTATCACAGATATTTTACCACAAAAGTGTGATAGAACTGTTGGCGGCTGTTCTACATCGAGGCTCAGAACTGCTGGTACTGAAAGCTAGTTATCACTCTGCTGAGTTCAGATACCCAACTTTCATTATTATTTGAGGTTGAAAAGCAGTCAGTAGTGTGTACCAATTGTACATTAACTTTTATCTCTGATTGGCCATCTCCCTACAGGAATCTTCATGAAAACTATTTTTCAATTAGTAGAAAATGTCTGGCATTTCAAAGGAATTCAGATACCATTTTTAAAATATTGAAGTAATCTCTCATGACTTGTATTGGCAAGTAGTTAAGTAGGCTAAATAATGAGAAAGACACAATTAACATATTTTCAAATGTATCAGTTTTATGGCTTGGCATGTCCTTCTTCCTGCTTAAAATTAGCAATGACAGATACTGAGACTATTAAATTCTTAATAGGCTGATAGGCACAGCCAAGCATGGAACAAAGAATAAGATAAATTAGCACTTGGAATTACAAACCTGCAAACCCTGGGGATGATGTAGCATAGACTAAGGTGCAGAAAGAAGAAACACATAGGCTGAAGTCAAAGCCCTCTTTCCCAAATTTCTGTTCTCTTTCTTCTAGTGAAATCAGAATCAAATTCTAAAAGAATTCCTTAATTTTTCCTTAAAAAAGAAAGACTTGCTGAGCCAAATCCAAACCCCATGTTCCAGAACTATAAATCTAAATTTCTTTAATTTTCTGTTGTGAATCGAGCATAAGGAAATTTAGAAGTTCCTGAGTATTTCTGTATGCCCAATTCAAGATGTGTATTGTGATGTCACAGTAGGAAAGTATGTGCAAGTAGAGGGAAAAAAACCCTTTCACATAATTTATAGAAATTGTGAAGCTGTTTATTTTGGCTTTCTTATTGCTTGTGTGTATCTGCCTATTTCAAGCTGTTCCTCTCAATACTTAGCAAGAATGTTTACAGGGGTGTAGATAGTTTAGTTAATCTTGGAGACTTGCAGTAATACTTGAAGAAAATAAAGTTTAAAGTTTTATAATATCTGAATGGAAAAAAAAAGTTTAGAAAGAGATATTTATAATGTGTATGTATATATATATATATATATATATATATATATGTTCCTGAAATTTCCATGATAAATAGAGATTAAACACGTATGCGGATAATTAACTTTAATGAACATGTTCAAAACAACATCTATTTTTAACTAGATGCAAGAAGCCTGTATTTATTTCACCTGGAGATTTCAGGGAGAGTCTGAAGTTAAAGCTGATTTTAGCTTTCACTCCAAGTGGTTTAAGCAAACATGAATGATGTGATCTATCTGTCCAATTATTTAGTTATTTAAGAAGAAAGCTTAAGTGTTCAGTTTTTAGCACCTCTGTGTCGGAGTCTAGAACATCCCTCTGGCCACCCTAGAGGGTTTAGAGACCGGACAGTGTGTCTGGGATCTGTACAAGGGGATCAACCAGCCTCACACAGAGCCCAGGAGGAAACTGCCTCTGATCCCTGTCCATGGGAGTGAATGCCCACATTGTGTGAAGAATTCACAAGCTGAGAGAATACAAAATAAGTAGTATTTAGTTTATCATAGAATATAAATGTAGAATCTAGGATTTTTAGTATATGGGTTTGAAGAGACAAGATGGAGGAATTGGGGAGTGGCCCCTGTGCTCCTTGTTCCTGCTCTAGTCCCCCATCTTTTGCTGAGTTGGATTTTAGAGATTGGTTTAGAGTAGAAATGACATAAGGTCCGGGGCTCTCTGATCCACCCAGTCCTGCTGCGTGTCCTGCTCTGCTGCGGATGCCTTGCAGAGCTGAGAAAGAACTAAGATAATGTACCCTGCCAGGGAGGCCTGGCAGAGCTGAAAAAGAACTGAGAGATAATGAAGAATAAACAACCTTAGAAACATGCACCGGTGGACTCAGCTTGTCTTCTCTGGCTATGCTGTGAAACACTTAGGGCAAAAGAGAAGATGCAAAACCTTATTACCTCGGGGAACAGCAACCCCGAGGAGAATCTCAGGGAACTGGAACACTGAGATTCTGTTCTGTTTTTTATTGCAGGAATAGTGGATATATTTCATTCTTTTGAGCACCAGTTCAACCCTAAAGTTTGTTTTCAACACATTTTGGTTGCAGGGACAGAATGGGCACCTCTGTAATTTTCTTTTGTTTTTAATTTATTTCAGTTTTCAATATTACTGAATTTAAAATCAGGTATGATAGACAGAAGATGTATTTGAAAACAAATTTTTGATTTATCTTCTTTCTCCTGAATCTGTCAGAAGACACTTCTAACAGGCACAAAACACCTCTGTGTTCATCCCTATTCAAACAAACAATGTGACACCTTTTTCTCTGCTGTAAGGCCTTCTTTTTGTTGTTGTTGGGGTTTTTTGGGGTTTCTTTTGTTTGTTTGTTTATATTTTTGTTGTTGTTACTTGTAAATTTTTAGAGCATGCATCACAAAGGTCACCAGGATCACTGTGCAAAATGTGAAACACAGATACAGAATAAGCGATAACTTTCCCATCACTGTGAATTAGCTGGATTACAAGGTAATTCTGCTTGTTTCTGATGTAACTCTGTAAAAGCCTTTTACCATCTTTCCCTTCTTTCAGTGCTTCAGTATCATGCTTTGCCATGGGAAAAGCACGTGGTGCTGAATGAACATCCTATGTATTCAAACACATACTGATTTTTCATTCACTTTTTTTTTCCTTTGGCAATATAACGGCCAAATAAGCTGGAGGTTGTATTCTTATTCCTCATGTTGCCAAGTGACTAATTCCAAGGAAACTGTTACTGGTCTAAACTGAGTGCCATGGAAGAATATGTGCCCTAAGAATAAACTCCATTATAAACTCGTGATATGGAAAGCGGCATGAAACCATTTGGTGCTTCTCCTCTTCTCACCCCTTTGAGAGATTTGGGTTCACTGTGATTTCTCTCAAGAGCCGTGCCCTGTAATTCAAAAAGGTGCAGTGCCTTTGTTTTATGCAGTTTTTCTGATTTAAAGCTGTTTCTAATGAAGGTGAGGGTCAGCAGTCCCATATGTCAGTGCTTTTTTTCAGCTGTGGTGAAACAGGGCGGTGCTGGTGATGCCTGCCATAAAGCTTCTTGGGAGCTGAACCATGAAACACAGTCATTCTCATCCTGCTCTGTCCACTGTTTGAATCCTCTCTTTCCAGGTGACAGAAACATTTTTTAAAAGTATAGGCCATGGAAACTGGCTGAGAGAACAACTGTGAAAGACTTCAGTAAATTAAAGGTGGGTTTAGTATCCTGCTCAGGGTCATGCTAACAGTAGTGAACTGAGTTGAGGATGAATTTGTGCTTTTAGATGGGAGAGGACCATTAGGAAAAGGAAAGGAGAGGAGTGGAGAGGTTCGGAGAGGTTCGGAGAGGTTCGGAGAGGTTCGGAGAGGAGAGGAGAGGAGAGGAGAGGAAAGGCCAAAGAATGCAAAAATCAGATCAATTTCAAGATAACCTAATTTTCTTGTCTAGTGAATGTCTGTATTTACCCTCCCTCTGAGTAGTGGAAACTTTTCTGGCAAACTAAAGCTGATGAGAAAGGTAAAATATAGTGGGCCTGACCAAATGATAATAGAAAATTATGTCTTGAACATTACAAATTAAGAAAGCAGTTTCTTAAAACATTTGCTTCTGATAACCTTTAAAATATTGTTTTACTGAAACAGTATTTGGAGGACAGAATTTGTGAGGGAGCAAACTGAAAAACTCATATCCCCTCATCAAAGTGTCAGTTGGATTTGAACATTAAAGTTGCACTCTGCTTGGAGTAGTGACTTAGATGAGACAAAAAAGCTGAGATATATTTTCTTCTGGGTATAATGATCTATTAATTTTCATTTACATTTTCTCTACATGAGTAAGTACAAAATGCATTAAACTGTTAAATGCAGAAAATTCACAGCTGATTTGTTGAAAAATAGAAGTGCTGGAAGAATCTGCATATTTATTTATCCATTCATCTTTCAATGTATCTGTACTCCTACCTATCTACTTGCTTTCTGATGTATGTGCATATATTCAATATTATTCCACTTAACATGGATGATATTGGTATATCAAGCAGTGAAATTATGTTAATGGGCCCTGCCACTGGATTTTTTTGCATCATTCTGCAAATATTGGAAGGTTTTTTACAACTGAAAAGTGATAGAATGACTGAAGTATTGGGAACTTCAGTCCTGCTCTAGGGTAATCCCATTACAAGAATGGGAAGGCAATCAGAGAAGTCTCTTACATTTGGTTCTGAAATATATTTTACCAAAGCCAGAAAAATGTAACACTCCATTTAATGTCGGTACCTCATTGCATTATCTGGTATATCTGTTTATACTTAAACTGACTATTACTAGAGAAGGCAGGTAGGGAGCAATGTGCTGTTATAAAATAAAGCAAGCAGGTGGTAAGCAAGTTTAGTAATGAATTAATTTTTCAGTGGAAAAAAGAGGCTTTAAAAAAGTTGTATTTAAAAGTCTAGATAATTTTAAGTCACAGAGATCATACCAAAAGTAAAAAAATTCTCTAGGATTCAGGGTACAGAATTTGTGGAGGTGGACTTTTCTCACTTAAGCCACACAGCTAATTTAGTTGGGTTAGAAGATACAACCAATAATATTTTTTGTTCTGGTTTCATTTTTCTCTATTTGCTTAAAATGTATCAGTAAAACTCTTTGAGCCACACGTTGATTCCATAAATGTGCAAAGTTATGAATTTGTCCCTTTCTATATCAGAAATAGTGCGGAGAAGGTCTTTTCCAATACCACAAGTTGGAAATTAGTTATTTTTTCCATAGAAAAAGTACTGCTTGACATTTTTAATACAGCAAAACACTGCAATTATGTTTTAGTGCATAGAATTTTTAGTTATATATAGTTGCACTTTATTAGATCCTAATGAAGCTGTTCTGATCTATGCTTATGTAAGAATATGGCATGAACTTTTTTCTTTTACTTGAAGAGGCAAGGAACACCTTTTCCTTATTAAAGAAGTTCCAACTTCTTTAATAAGGAAACAATACACACAAGTAGTGTGAGTTGTTCAACTCACACTAGAAGTGAATAAAACCAGACTTCAGCTTTAATTAATGAGTTCTACTGTTGCAGCCATGGGACCTGAGAGGCCTCCCTGGCAGTCAGTTGCCTAAAGGCAGAAATGCCTAGCCATGGTGACTGGGCCAAATAACCCCTCTCCTGCTCTCAGACCCTCTCTTATGTCCCTGTAAGACAATAGGTCACTTTCTACGCCGACTCACACCATTAGACCATTTCTCAAAACCCTATAAAAACCCCACTTTTCCCCAGCTAAGCTGAAGAGCTGTCCCTGAAACCCTTCAGAGAGGGTGCCAATAAAGATTCATCTGTGGAACTTCATACAGCGCTGCTCCTCTCTCTCCCTGCGTCTGCCAAGGTGCTTAGCAAGATTATGAGCTGAAAATCACTAGTAGAGCTAACACTGCAAAAAGCTGTCACTGCAGAGCTGAAATCACTAATAGCTAAGCTTGGTAAGTATTGCCTTAGCCTGGGAGCTTCACCTGAGGTACTTGGACAGGAGATACTTAACAGTACTCTCTATCCAGGAACACCTAAGGCAGCCGGGAAAGACTGAAGCACCGGGAAAGATAAATTCTACCTTAATGTGGTTATTACAGTGTGTGTCATTCACCTAGAAGTTCTCATCTCCTAAACTAATACCACCAGGAAAAATAAATTGGCATGACATTCTTCTTTGGAGTCTAGGGTGTACCTATATACCTAAAATCTATAGGGTTATCTCACACCTTTTCTTTCATTCTTTTTAAAAGCTGGTAGAATGTAACATTTGGGAAAAAGAAAAACAGATACTAACAAAATTATTACCCTCAATTGCATAGAAAATGTTAGTTTCTGAAGCAACACATGAGGATCTAAAATATTTGTTCATACTTCTTGTTACACCCACTCAAATACTACCAACAGTTTATCTCTAAACAGAAAACATTTTGTTGAAATATTTTGTGTAGTGTGGAAACAAATTGTTTTGTAAGCTATTTGGTTTATGCTTTGACCTATTTTATCCCCATGTGCTTCAGGTGTTACAGTGTTATACTTTAAACTCGCTTTATGTACAGTCCTTTTCACTGGGTTCCAGAGCTTATTTTTTAAAGTTGGTGACATTTTGAAGTGGAGATGTGAAAGAAATGATATCCTGTTCTTAATGACGTCAGGTTGTTTGAAATTTGATTCGTGTCCTACTGCACTTGATGCCTTAGGTTTGAGGTTTTCTGTTTTTCCTTTGGTGGATAGCTTTCACTTTCATATTAAGTGGTGCTGGGATCTTTTCACAGGATGATGGGGGCAGGGCAGCAGGGGGATCAAGGACACTCTATTAAAACTCCAGGCCTGGAGCATAAATAACGTGAAGAAAGGAGGCAAGCAAGGAGAATAAAGCTTCGTGATTTAGAATTATTGACTGGACAGTTGACTGCTATATGCAGGTGGCCTGGAACTTATAAAAGTAGGAGACCTCATGACGAGGCCCTCCTTCTGCTTCCATCTTGGAGCCATCCAGGCAAAGTCACTACTGTGGCTCTGGTGTTGCCAAGGTGTGGCCTTGAAGGCACTTAAGTAAGTACTCACTTTATTCTTTAGCTCTGCCTAGCCTCTGTTTCAGCTTCTTCAGGCATCACACTTAGTGACATACACTCTCCTTGAGTCCCACAGAAAAGTGAAACCTGTAGGGAGGGACCAATCCTTTCGTGCATCAGGTGCCTCAAATTGGTGCTCATTATGGTCAATCAGAGTTAAAGATGAGTATTTTCTCAAGGTAATAGTGATGTATGAGGAACTGTTGTGATGATTTACAAGATCCATAGATCTTTTCCTGCTCCTCACCATCACAGGGAATATATATCCTCTCGGCTGTATTGTAACATGAAAGTTAGAACTGACAGATGTGTGTAGGAGAGAAAAAAATGTTTCAGGTGCAACCACAACAGAGATATGCGAGTAAAAATCTTACACAACATGCTGAACTGCCAAGACAGAGAGCGCTGGGAAAAGTGTAAAACATTGTCTTAAGCCTTATTTCCTGAGGTGATATAAATGGGCCTAGTGTTTGCAAGCTGACTCTGCTGCCATAAATCAATGAAGAGCTGGAGTAACACATAGGGATGCACCTTGTTTTGAGGCTCAGCATGTACTAAACCTAGCAGCCAATTGTCACTTGGTGTTAAAACAAATAATGTCTTGCCAGCTTAGTGAACATCTATTCATTGTGTTAGGTGTTATGATGACTCAGAAGAAAAAGTGAAAATTCCTTGGTGAAGGGCTTGCAAGCCAAGCAAAGATAAGCATCAGAAGGACATAGCACAATAAATAGTACAAAAATTCTCAGTGGATTATAAAATGAAGTGCAGCAGAACTTGAAAGTATTGTACTCTCAAGCAGCTATACCTGCAAGCAGTCCTCCCAAGAAGTCCTTTTTCCTGTTGTGCCAGATTTTGTAGACTATTGGTATCTCTTGTGTTTTTAGATTCTTAGTACCTCACAGTTTTTGACACACAGTATAAAGACCAATCCAGCTATACAATTTGGAAGCAACAGGCTTTGTATAATCCCACCACCAGACCTACTAAATGGGCACATATCTATGACTTATTGGTATCAGTGCCCATGCGTGAATCCTTTTGAGACTGCAATCTGCTCAGATGAATCCAGAGAATCCAGGACCTTTACGGGATGTATCATAATGCATAAGCTAGGGATCTATATCACATGTGTAGAAGAGATCTTACATGTGGAGTGACCACTTCTGGGCACTCTGAGTGACATACAGAAACCTGGAAGTGTTTATCCTCTTCACCACAGTGCTGGCATAGAAATGAACCAAGAGTCAAAAATTATATTCTGATGCTAATGTTGTTGAGAGAATTACAATGTTTGGAGAACTACCTCTTTCAGAAAAAAATTATAAACAAAAACTTAACAGAGAGGTGAGCAGAGAGGTGCCTTTCCTTTCTTTTTGAATGGAAAGTGACCCATTTAAAGCAAAATCTCCTGCTGCACAGGGACGTGATGCCACTGAAATGGCTGAAATTGAATGTACATTGTAAGACTAGAATGCAGGACCTGATGATATTGCAGTAGAGGTGTGCAGATGGAGGATTCTCCTCTTCCATGACTGATATATTTGAGTGCCCACATGTATGTACCATGACTGCATGTGAATTTTGAATCTTTGAGCTCTACATGCAGTTCTCTTGAGGCTGTGAAATATTTCTAAATACAGTAAGTAATTTGCTTACATGTAAATGGAGTAGAGAGAATTGCAGCCAAAAGTATTCCTGTGCCAGGGCCAGAAATTTTAACTTTCCTTATCTTTAAGGCACGGCCTGAGTCACAACTTTATTATATAGGAAACAATAAAAAAACCAGCATAAAATAGTACAGTGTATAGATAGCTTGCCACCAATCTCAATGTCCTTCTGAATCATCTTTTCTGAAATTTTTAAATTTATTTTGTCTCTTCTTGAACTTATAATTGTCTTAAGAGAAGTGTGCAAAGTGTGGTGTTTGTCACTATCTCCTTGATTCACTTTAGAGGTAGAGGAATTTAAGGCTGTAAAGGATGAAGTTTAGCCTGATTTCCAGGTTGTCTCCTCTAATATTCCAGAAACCTAAAAGCTTTTGGTTGTAAAAGAGGGATCTGAATGCAATGAGAAGATTCTCACTGATAATCACAGGAATGTACATGGTGCAGAAGATTGATGTCTGCTCTGTTGTCTTGTCTAAAGTCAGTTTCAAACCTGAAGATCAAGGTGTGCTTCCTGTAAGAGGGCTTGGAAGTTGCAGATTCTCTTGTGCTCTCTCTGCAGTTACTTTCAAAGTCAAGTAATGGGAGTAAACATCAGTTTGAGAACCATGCTACTTCATTATATTGACATGGTGTTCTCGGCAGTGTTCTCTTCATTACCTTAAACATGATATCTTCCAAACCTAACAATATTGGAGCATAATGAGTGCAAATGTCTCAAAAAATTTAGTGCAGGTTTGTCTGCAAGGATTGTGCAAATATATTAGATGTACAATATTAACATGGAAGCTTGACTGCTCAATATGAGCTGATACTTTCAACATTTTTTTACTGCATGTGGGTGGAAAAATCAGGGTTGTAACCCTCATGTGAAGGCAGCTCTAGCTGGATCAAATGCAATCTTTACAGATTTCTATGTTATTACTTGTTTTACACTACCAGTTGTCAACCTGATCAGAGTGACCTTCTGTTGAGGGCTGGCACTGAAAAAACCTGTCTCATTAACCAGGGAAGAAAAGGTCATTCTCTTAAAAGTGATGTCTACTCTGCTTAGCTGCAGCTGAATGGCTGTGAATATGGGAAATTCCAGAATCAAATATAATCCAAAAATATTTGAACTCAACAGAGGAATTCAGGTCTCACTGGAATGTTCCCAGGTTCATGATGTTTTAGTTGGACTAGGGTTCAATGCGTGTGGCTGTGGTATTTTTTGTAGAGACTCGCAGCTGTCTTGTTTGGGAGATCCAAGATTCTTAGCTAGCAGGACTGGAAAAGTCCTTTCTTATGTCTTAATTGATGCTACCTCTAGTTTAATTCTAACAACAAGCAACAAAGAGTGTTCTCTAAACAAATCTTGATCACTTTTTCTCTACTCTGTGCCACAAAATCTAGTTAGATGTTCTAGAGCTTACTCAGTGTCAAGGGTTGGCACTGGCCAGATGCCAGTGCACCCATGAGTGTATGTTTTTCCTAACAACTACTGTGAGATGTGGTAAAGAACAGAGCAGAGCAGGCTCAAAACTTGGAAAGAGAAAGGAAACTTTATTAAACTACATAAGAACAGAAATAGACAGAAAGAAACTTAAACACACAAAAAAAAACAGAAATGAAAACCTCCCAGAACATTTCTTCTCCTCCCCCAGTTTCCACCCCTTACATGCTCAAACTTTTAACACTTACACTTTACCTTCCATCTTACTTGCTTAAACTAAAACCCTGGGTTCCCAATCAAAATCATCATCACTCAAAAAATAATTAATCTTCAATTCAGCAAAGGAGAGAGGAGTCTCTCTTGCACCATAGACCCGCAACAGGAAACACAGGTCCATTCTCCTGTGTTCCCATGTCACCCATGGCACCACCTGGAGAATTCTGCCAGGGTGACACCCTCCTTTCCATGTCCAGTGCTCTCACCACCGTCCATGGACCAAAACCACATATAGGGCTCTTTAAAGATGCTTGGCCAAGTAGCAAAATCCAGCCATCTTCTCATATTGGGACTAGCAGTCCCCCCTACATTTACCCTTGGGCCCGAGGGTTCCAAGAACAGAGATCTTCATCCCTGAGGGCAGAGGGTACCACCACACCCTCTTCCTCTCTTCTCTGTTCTCCACTTCTACAGTGGCAAATCACTGCCACAAAGTCTTTGGCTTGAGCCAACGGCATCCACCCAAATACAGTCTTATGTTCAGGGGGATTCAGGATCCGTCTAACATTATACAAGAAAAGTCACTCTCATCTTCCTTTGACATCTCAGTCCCAGCTGTCTCTCTCTCTCTCTTCTCTCAAGCCACCACCCAAGAGAATCAATGCCTGGAAAATTTTTCTTCTGTCTCAGAAAGAGTTAAAAGTCTCTGGCTCCCAGCAGGGCCGTGGGCTAGGCACTCCCCCATGCAGCCGGGCACTTTTTCCCCCCGCCTCGCTCCTTCTTCACTGCCGGCTGCTGCCAGTATCAATTCCAAAGCTGGAATCTCTCCCAGGGGAGGGGAGGAGAGAGGAGAACGGGGATGGAAGGCACCTCCACAGTTTTCCACCCTTCCATCTTGAATGGGCTCCGCATGGCTCTTCTCCGCCCCTCGCTCCACCCAGCCCCATGAGCTGGGGGGTGAATGTGTGCTCACCCTGTGACTGGAACCAAAGACAAAATCCCTCTGGAAGTCCTTGCTTTTAACCCCTTGTGTTCTCAGAAGTGTGTCCAACCTCACAGTGGCTACTCCAGGTGCCAGCATAAAACCTGACCAGAGACTGGTTTGACCACAACTTCCTGGAAAACTCACTTCCCCCTCAAACCAGGACACTCAGCCAAACTGAAAAGAAGGTACAATATTTTCATTTGGTTAATATGTAGAGGAGTGTTGGGAAAAGAGACTATTTGCAGCTTGTTACTCCTGACTGGAGCTGGATAAATTTTTCCACAAATAAGCAAGAAGGTAGTTTTCTGGTTTTAAGATTGCAACTCAAGTTAAATACTTGAGAGGAGGCCCCCTTTTAATTAGGGACCAAAAAGTTTAAGATGTTCAGATGCTGAAATATCACTGGATGCAAATTTTACTTTAAAATTCTTATGCTGTAAATACTTACTCATGACCTCTTGGCTATCCTTGTAGGCGTCTGCTTCACAAGTTTCCTTTTCTCAAGTAGGCCAAGGTCATGCCAAGATTGTGCCTTAGCACAATCACTGAGGAAACATGGCTTATGTGTGCAGTTTGGAAAATGCTGCTGGAAACCTATCTGTGCAAATAACCTTTGTGGTTGGAACACTACCAGTTCCAACATGCCCTCTTATACTAGAGCTCATCTCTTGACTCTTGAAGTGATACCTCTATGGACAAAATGATCTCTTACAGAAGTTGTGCCAAAGGGTCTTGCTATAATTTCCAAGTAGGGAATCCCACTTGGAAAGTTACGTGGAGCTCTGGCAGTACTAATGGATATGTTAGAAGTTGGCTCTGCCTGTAGGCAGCTAACAGTACTGGCAAAGTTTTCTCCCCAGCCAGACACAATAGCAGAACTGCTTCCAGAGGATGTTGACTGCTCTTTACTTTAAAAGATGTACATGAATTCAGTAAAAAAGGCTTGTGAAGGACATTGAAAATGTGAAGCAAAAAGAAGGAAAAAAGTAACAAAGAGAACCTGAAGACCAAGTTCTTCTAGAGAACATCTTCATTAAAGAAAAACAAGACAAAAACAAGATTTTTTTGCACTTTGTGCAAAAACAAGACAAAAACAAGATTCATTAAATCTCCTTGTTGTAGTTGTACTGGAAATTGTTGAACAGAGAAGGGAAAGACTTAATTTCCCACCTTACCAAGAGGCATGCTGGTATTGACACTTCTTTGGCACAGCTAGTGAATTAAATCCTGATTTTTACTAGAATAAAAGTAGTCTGTCTATTAGTTCTGATGATGGAATGAGAGAGACTCAGATTTAAAAATTAAGTTAATCAACCAAATATGTCCCAGGCATTTTTACCTCTCCTGGTGTTTCCTGCACTTGCACTAGTCTGACCATAATACTTTAAAACCCTTCAAATACATGGAGTTTTACCAAAGTGTCTGCTTTTCAGCACTCCAAATTCTCAGTTGCATGCTAAGACACCAACCTGAAGATGTTCAAATCTCTTTCTACCTACTTTGAGGCTGTGCATAGGTCTGGGAGGCAGACATCTCCCAGCTCCATGCTCTCCATCGTAATTCTAAGCTTTGGTTTTTCCCTGTTGTAAGTCAAGCGAGTTTCAAGGAGTTTCATCATAAGTCATGTGTAACACTTTCATTTCATGGAGCAAGTCATAAGTTAAGTGATTATTTTCTAGAACACAGCAGCTATATGATTTGTTGTTATTTTCCTATGTGTCAGAGTTTTAAGCAGCCAAGAAGTCCATCCGTACAAGTGTGTGACAAAGTACCAGCTGTTATTCCAGAGGCCATGCAAAGAGTGCAATCATTTAGTGAAATGACTTCACTCATTAATGGAAAGTAATCCATGTCAGGGAAACTATCACATATAATTTGGTGCAATTGAACTTTGTCTTTAACCTTTTACTATGATTTATGTGATTAGGTCACCAGAGCAAGTGGTTTTGAAAAGCATGATTAAACACTTTAAAGAAACAATTTCTATTTTCAAGCACCTTATGCAACTTCATTTTTCAAGTATTTGTCCTTCCTCATCAGCCTGGCTGCATTGAAATATAGAAAAATGACCTTTGAAATACTATTTTATTTCTTTAATATAAAAACAGGTGACAGCAGCTGAAGCTGCAAATGAATTTCTAGTATTCTGATACAGACTTTCTTTAGTTTTTATTCCATACAGTTGCAAAATCTGTTTAACAACTTTCTACTGATTCTAAGTATAGCATAATAAATATAATTTTTGTTTTGTTGATCTGCTGCAACTTACCTTTTTAAAACTAGTATATAAAATTATAGCCAGTAGATATTGACTGGAGAAATAGACACCAAGGCAAAATTCAGAAAGAAAAAAGTTTAAAATCAGTTCAAATCTTTTGCGTAATACCTTTAGCTTTGTGATGAGCTCACACTTCTGAAGAGGATGCTTTGCTATCCAAACACGTCCTACCCTGTTTGTCTTCAGACATCAATGCCAACAAACTATGAGAACCACATTCTATTCCAGTGGCGAGCAGGCTATGACCCATAAAAGTTCATCAGCTCATTGATAAGTAACAAAAATTTGGAAGTATACAAACTAGTCTCCTAAGTTCAATAATGTAAGGCTTTTTACCTCATCAATGCATTTAGAACAAATCAAAGAAGACAAGTAGGATGCTTATCAGCAGAACTTACTATCATAAAAGGCCAAATTCAACACATGGCCCTTCCAAAACTTCACCATGTTGCCAGGTCATGAAAGGCCAACATAGTTATCAAATATGGGTGTGAACAGGAAGTATACAAATTCCCATGGCCACTGAGGCTTGCTTCTATATGGTAATTGGAATTTTTCCTTGCAGCTAAGGGATCTGGTTGCAGCTGTGTTGTTAAGGTTGAGGTTTAAATATCAAAGCAAAGCTTATTTTCCTCTACAATTATCATAGCATGGCCCTGCTGAATTTCAGAGAGTTTAGCTATAAATTTGCATACATTAGGTCTATAAAGAGGCTTCACAACTCAAGTCCAATCCCTGAGACCTCAGCTCTAACGATGGATATCTTGCCTGCTTCTCAGTACTGCTTTGTATGACTCCTATACTCTCCTCTTTCAATATGTCTGTATTTGCAGCCAACACCACCTAAGCTTTCCCCCACTGCCAGCATCAGGGAAGAAATCTTAGTCTGGAGGAGGGAAACTAGGGAGGGTGAGAGTAGTGCCTGTTCAGTAGTGCAAAATTTTTATCATAATTGTCCCTAACTTTCTTTATCTCTGGGATGTTGCCAAGAACCTTTCTTTTGTGCCTGTGCATGTATACAAAGATAAAGATTAGGCCAAATATCACAAACTGATGTTGAATTCTTCACATTACCAACATGCTCTCGAACCTCACAAGAAAATTCAGTACAGCATAAGGAGTTGCATATGATACTCTCACTTCATGAAAATAAAATGAAAGAGGAGAGAAAAAGAAGGCATAAAAGAGAGAAAGAGAAAAAAAAAAAGATCACCAGTCCTTAGATCCTGTGTTGGTCCAGATCTGGGGACTACAAAGAGAATGAGACAGAGAGAGAGAGGAAAATGAGAGCAAGGGGGACAATTTGCTTCCTTTCATAGGAAACCTGGGGCATACCTCTGATGTAAACTGGACCTTCTATGCCATATTGTTTGTGCATGTACAGCCAGCCCTTCTGAGTCCTCCAGGAACTGAATCAGAGTGGGAGGAATTGATACAGGTGCATCAAGCACAGGCTGAAAGTATTAGAATAAGTCAGCTGAGAACAGTGCTGGCCCACCTCCATGGGACCCTCTCTTCCAGTCAAGCCTTTCCAGTCCCAAAAGTCAATAGGTTCAAGACAAATCGTGCTTATGCATGGTTCTTCACAAGGCCATGACATTATATCTGTCTGATGATCAACGGCTGCATGTCAGAAAAAAATTCAAAAGTGTTGGAGTCCATGGATCCCCCACAGAGAGTGAGAAGTGCAAGAATTGAATTAAAACCTTTAGAAAAAATTAGAATATATAAAGCCACACACGCATAACATAGAAATCTAAGCCTCAGTTTTAAGCTTCACATGCCCTTCACACTAGCCTAATTGCTAGCGTAGAAGTACAGAGCTTCAGGCCTAGTGATAGAGGTTAGACATAAAAAAAATAGAGTACTGTTTATAATTTTTGGTATGAATTTTGCACAAATAAGATAAAGTTTTTTACGTATGTTAAGAAAGAGTTTTTTACATAACACAATAGAATTTTTACGCACAATAAGATAGAACTTTTACGCTAGTAAGATAGAGTTTTTGCACTAAGAGATGTGCTATATGCATATGTTTTTGATACTGCTTTTCGTAGTTTTTCGTAGTTTTACGAACTTAGAAAATTGCACCTAGATTGGGTAGTGTGTAGATACAGATATGAACATGCATTTGTAACTTATGGATAAAAAGCCTCTGGGTTGGAAGTGAAGGTATCGATTGATCAATCTGATCTATCGATCCAACCTCCACCTTCTGCAGCCTGAAGAAGGAGCCCTGCCAGGGAGCCAAATGGGATTCTAAAGGTACCATCTATTGTAGTCTTTATCACTTGGATCAGGGCCCTGGGGTCCTGTCCCTTTCCCCCTGCAGCACTTGCCCTGGATCTTGGTTCGGGGCTGCTGGGGACTCTGCAAGGGTTCGAGACCCTGGGACCCCTTTCTGTCCTCACGATCCCTGTGGCCAGGACCCTGTTTGGGGTCAGGAGTTGAAGGTTGTTTTATCCTAAGGCTGGAATGTTATGTTTAATTCCATGTTAAGACTGCTGTCTATTTTCTTATTTTATTTTTAAGACCTACTACTTGTAACCGATTGTGAGACTGTAAGACTGCTCATTTAGGACTCTTTCACCTTCAGATACATGCTTTCATGTAATAAACAACTCTGTATAAGACCTTAAAATGTTCTTAGACCTTTAAGACCATTAACCTGGAGAAATGGCCTCGGCAATAATGCAATATTTTTGCTATTTAAACCAAATTTAATGTGAGAAAAAAAATACATTTCTTCAAATATTTTTAATTGTTTGCTGGCCTAGAGTGGAAAAAAAAAAAGCATTTTTGTGAAGTTTTCATAGGTATCACAGTTATTAGATACTCAGTGGAGGCAAACATGTAAAAAAACTGTAATATTATTATTTAATTTGAAGGATATTTTTAGCACAGCCTAAGAAACAAACACAGACACCACTGCTGTTCAAAGTTACCTAAAGAGAGTCGGGGTTTTTTTTGTTTGTTTGTTTTGTCTTCTTTTGTTTTGTTTTGTTTGCAGGCTCTTATGTTTGTTTGTTTGTTTTCCTCCCACAACTGCATGTGAATCACAGAGTCATAAAATGCCTAAATTCCTACTACACAATGCTTCCCACTCCCTGCTATCAACTATTTACTGAAAACCAAAGCATGATACATTGCTTTTCACTTATTCATAGGTTTATACAATGCCCCACAGAGTTGGCTTAGTACCAGCTTCTTCCCTCGTACTTGAGCCCTCAAATTTTGGAACATCTGTGCCAAGAGAAAACAGTTAATGTCTGCTCCTACAGTGGATATTGCTGAATCTTGTGTTTTCAAAGAGGGAAATAAAATACAGGAGGAAGGACTAAGAAAGCTCTTGAAAAGACAGTTACTTTCTAGCTGTAAAAAACAGAGAAAATAATGGAGACAGATCTAGTGAAAAAACTATTAAAAACTAATTAAACATTTGCATTTCAGAGGTTAGTTTTTGTGCAAAAATTTGGGAAACAGCTGCTTGACAGGGAAGATTATTGACTGTAATTTGCTGCGTATTTCTAAATAAGTTATATGAATTATATTGAGGATTTAGTCAGCTTTGCATAGCTGCTTTATTATTCTTTTAAAATGAGTGATTTATAACTGTTCTCAGAGATATTTTATCAACCACTTATCTTCTTCAGCTAGACCTGTGATATGGAGGGATATAATGAATTTCTTTTTAATATGAAAAGAACTAACCTGACAACAACAGCAAGAGAAAAATGACTGCCTTCATGGTTAAATATTCTATATTTAGTAACAAAACTGCAATTGAAAATAAACTAATTTAATCTTTAGGCCTTATCTGAACACTAAAAAATGTTGGTGACACAATGAACTACAGTATATTTGCTGCATATTGTAATTTTAATTGTTTGTAACTAAAGAGAACCATTTATTTTGGTGGGAAAAGTTCCCTAATGTGTACTCACTTCTCCCACCTAGATATCCTGTGGTACTATGAAAACTTTTATCCATCAGTTGGGCTATATTCTTCACAACTTTGGTCCACTATTACAACCTTTAGACAAATTTAAGGGTCCTTTTATGGATTTTGCCTGCTAAAAGGTAACTGTTTGAGATTACTGTTTTAATTACAGCAGCAACAGAACAATTGCGAAAATACTACTTTTGTGCTGTTGGAATGAATTCATTCCAACATTCAATTCTCTCTCATTTTCTGTTTCTCCTCTTAATATTAAAAAAAATATTTATTTATTCTTCAGTTTCAGGGGCACTTCTGCCTTTAGCTGGACTCTCCAAAACTAGAATGTGTTTACAGGTTCTCTTGTTTCCATTTTATGAAACATTAAACAAAACCACACATGAGGCTACTTCCATGTTGTAGATCATCTGTAAATAAGACTTTAGCTTCTGCAGCGTAAATCTCCCCATAACCAGTGCAAGTGTGTGATAGTTCACATATCAGCAAGAAAATTCACATAATATTATAAGTGTCAAGCCCCTTTTTTTCTGGAGATGGATTTGAAGTTGGAAGGTGTATTTTAAAAATTTATTTTGGCTTTGCTGAGAAGGAGACAACAGAAATATTTTCACTCTGTCATGATGATATCTGTGATGGAGGATCAGAGCAGCTAAGACTGCATTCCCACAGTCTGCAGGACCAGGATAGATCACGGCTGTTCAGTCAGGATGAAGACCACATTTTCTTCTCTGGTGTTTATGTCACTTCTCGTTAATTCTGAGACACCTGCTACTGTACAAATCAGGGTAAACAGAGTCATGTGTTGGATTGAACCTTTGTCATGACTTAATTTGTTTCCCAGCAAGTTGTAAAAATGAGCAAAGCCAAAATCCCCCAGAGCAGAAAATGTCACAGTGATTGCTAATATATTATTGTGCAGAGAAATGCCTAATGCAACCCCTGTTAGAATATCATACCTGCTTACTACTGAATTCTCCAGAAAATTTATTTGACATGTCTAAGCTAATTAGCAAAGTCTTGTTGATAAGAAGCAGCTGACTGGGCCTGAATGTGTCAGAACATAATGACTAAATTGTGAGAATTCATGGGCCTCTGCTTTGAATAATTAACTTGACTCTTTGTAGAAAGCACACAATTTAGAAACTAATTTTCTTTTTGCATGATGCAATTTGTCCTTGTGTTGCCTTTGCAAAGTAAACTGTTCAAATGTGAGGCTATTATCATCACCATTCTCTGATCTTTCTTCCTCTCAGTACTTAACTCATTTCTGCTCTTGCATTAGTGCATGCTAGAAACTGAAATGTGAGATTGCATCTTTTCCCTTCAAATAGAACAGGTGTATCCTTTCTGCACTGGCTTTGTGGCACAGAACCTTTTTTCTCTCCATGATGTTTAATATATTCAAAGACAACAGCTTTTCATTGGACTGTTAACAGAAATAAAAGATAGCTGGTATGCACAGGGAGTACAACTGACTTGGCAATCAGGGAAATGTCCCCTGGATGAAACCTGGACAATGCTAAAGTTAGCACCAAACCCCTGCCAATTGCTTTGAGACTGGGCTTGCAGTGTTTGGATCACAGGTATGGTTCTGTCCCTGCTGTGTCACTGTTGCCAAGAGCATTACTCTGTCTGCTGGGTGATTGTTTGGCTGAAGGGAATGGTTCCTAGTCCACTTCCCAGTGAAGTCTTTATGTCTAAATTCCAGAAGTCACCAATGCATTTGGAACTTTCAGCGTAAGCATTAAAATATGGAGCCAAACACTTTTTTCATTTTCTGTCTTCCCTTCCCAGAACTGAAGAATAATAAGCCTGCCAATGATAATGACAGTGGTACCTACCTTCTGCATTAACAGGTCACTCAGATGATTCTTTGGGTAAAAGGGGAGGACCACACAATATCTGGTTCTGTTACAATCTCATTACCAAGGACCAAGTGAAATGACCTGTAGCTCCAGCCAGAGAGCACTGGATATGGCCTGTGGGCTCTTTGACTTGTTGCTGACCCTAGACAAGGAAAAATCTGTGTTTTAAATAGTGCTGACTGGTTCAAATGGAGCAAAACAATAATAATATGTGAAGGTGAGAGTTTACTTCCAAGTCAAACAATCATCCACCCCTCCAGAAAGAATTGCTGGAGTATTACAGCCTTTTGCTTAGCCTTTTTGTGAAATGGTAGAGTACTTCACTATATTTTGAGCTATTTTTAGAGGCAAATTTCCACAGTTGTATCACTCTGCTGTATTATATTGGAAAACACAGTTTCCCCGAAGTTCTGATGGAATACATTATGAATAGGAGCTTATCAGTCTCTGATGCCTCTGGGAAATGCTTGATATACTTGTCATTCCAAACACTTTCTCCTATCCCTGATTCCATTCTATTCCATGAAATTTAGCAGGTATCCATCCTTGTCATCCTAGTAACGTTACTTTCATGATAAGGAACACAGAACTCCAACGCCTTTCTTAAATTAAACAATACCTATTTTATACTTTAGCCTTGACTTTTAAATTAGTATCTTTTTAGAGACAAGGGATGCATAAAGTGACATTTATGCTAAATTTGCATGGTCTGTTTTGTCCACACCTGTAATTATCATGGTTTAAAATTTCCTTAAAATTTAAAATTTTAAAGTTTACATTAAGTGATATGAAAAGCCTGGATTTAATATAGTGAAGGATAAAATCGAGTGTGTACCACCCGGAACAGAACTCCTACAACAGATAAAACTGTTTCCCTCAAATTTGGAAGCAGCCAATGTATACAACAAAACCTGCTTTGCAAGAAGAGACATGCACCTAATTAGATACAGCTAAAGGAGCCTGCCAATGCAACACAAGCATCAATCATCACCTTCAGTATGAGCAGAGAATTTTCCACCATTCAGAATGTACTCCCCTCAACTGTTATTTCCCTATTCCTACAGGTTGTAAGGACTGAAGCCCTCTCCTTTTCCTACACTGGATTTAGAAGTGCTGTTAATAATGGAACCATGTGCTGTGGATAATGAAACTTAATAAACCTTGTTCCTTCCTATCTTGAGGTTGCCTCTCTAAAATCTGTGCACCATTGGACTATGTCCGGCAATTTATCAGCTTGACTCTGGCTTACTATCTAGTAAGATTTACAAAACATTTTAAAAAATATTTCTTTCTAGAGGGAGAATGGTGAAATTTGCAAATTATTCAGGGATTGTGGCTGCAAGTTATCCAAGAAAAATCTTGCATAACCTTATTACTAAAATAAGAAGAACTGGTGTCACTTGACATTTTTGTGCTGCTTTGTATGTGAAATGAAGATTACTGATTCACAACACATTATGTTAATCCATGTATCTAACCTTTGTTATGGGAATCTCTTTTCTCACCTCTAGCTGTTGACAATTAGTATGTTCAGGGAAGCTTTGTCTCGAAGAGCACTGATCCTCTTCTTCCTCTCCTTAATCACAGATCAGTAATGCTGGGAGGGTATACTAGCAGGGCACCCTGTTCTGTTTGTCCTGCTGTAAGCTTCATACCTTGTCTTCAGCTGTGGATCAAAGTCACAGCAGAAATACTATTCCAAGCTGGCATGATGTGCTACAGGATAATGCTGTGCCATATGTCTGCTGTGCAAAACACAGACTTTGGAAAGCAGTCTTCTGGATCAGACTAGAGTGATCACATGTAGACATTTCACTGAAGCTGCTAAGCATTTTTTTTTTTTTCTTTTTTTTTTTTGTGGTGGTGGTAATTTTATTACTTTCAATCAAAGGCTTCCATTCTTGTTGATAGAACACATTCTTCATTTATGCATCATATCCCGAGTATGAAATAATTGTGAAAAGTGGCTTCAAATATGAACTGAAATTTTCAATTCAACCATGCAAGAAAACCTTTTTCTAGAATTTTTCTGAGCTATGTGTTCTCTACACTGAATAATCTTTGTTGATTTTTTTTTTTTTACCCAGTTTAAGAAGTATTTCAGGAATAACAGGAAAAATTTTATCCAATATGAATGATGAATATCTGATACATAGCTTTATAGCAGTAATAGTTAAGTTCAAAAACCAAAACAAAAAAGCTGAAATAAATTTTGGTTCTGACTTTAGATTTTATTGTGGCTAACTCATGGAGGCGCCATGATGTTTTTGGGCATACTGGACAGGTAAACAGGGTAAAATTGCCATGCATGGATTTCCTTTAGTCAGGAATGAGTTATACTAAAAAAGTTTTGCTGTTATTTGAGATATTTTTGTGCTTTCTAAAATCTCACATCATTAGGATTTTTTAGGGGCTAGAATTTTGGGTAACTTGCTTAATTGATTCTTTATTTCCATTTTTTTTTTTAAATTAACTTTTTAACATAGCATTGTGAGTAGGGACACTTTCAGCACTATATGGATTTTTCTCATTTTAGGGAGAAAAAACTTTTTTGCTTTTTTTGTAATTGACAGTCTTCATGTTACTTACCCCTTTTTCCTGTTTGGTTTGAGCTGATATTCAGGTAATTAACTCCTGTGGAGCTGCATGTCTGAAAAGGTATGTTTAAAGATCAGTGGTTTTTGTCTCCATAATAAGCACTGCCTGTAATTTCGTGATGTGTTCTAGTAAGGTTTATTTCTAATTTTATTTTAAATGGACAATTCTCTTGACCCCATTGTTATTGAAACAAGATAATAAATTTTAATATTTAGTAAAAGGATCAATAATTTCAGTAGTCAAGAAAGAAGCAAAATTAAAAAGAGGAAAAATATCAAACTCTAGAGTAGCACAGTTGTGACATTTTAAAGTTTTTGTAAGAGAAATAGACTGAGGACCTTAGGGTTAGTATCAGATTATACTGCAAAAAACATTTTGAAGCTTTTATTTTTTTATTTCTGAGTTTAAATACTTGTAAAGAAGGCTATATTTGGTTGTCAAAAAATATTGGCCTGAACCACATATTAGATAGAATAGAATCATAGAATCATAAAATCACTTAAGTTGGAGAAGACATTTAAGTCATTTAGTCCACCTCTAAATGCAGTATTCCCCAGTTTACCACTAAACCAAATCCCTTAGTGTCACATCTGTACATCTTTTAAATACTTCCAGAGGTGGTGACTCAAATTCTTTCCTGGGAAGTTTGTTTCAGTGTTTGAACACATTTTCAGTGATAATTTTTTCCAATATCTAACCCAAGCCTCTCATGGTGAAACTTGAGTCCATTTCCTTTTCTATAATTTGTTACCTGGGAGAAGAGTCTGATTCCCACCTCTCTGCAGCCTTCTTTCAGGTAATTAATGAGTGATAATATTTTTGTCTTTCTTTGGGCTAGAAAACTGTATTTGTGTATGTTGTAGGTTTCAACTGGCTCATGACCACAACTAATAAGACACTTTAAAAATAATATCAAATGTCCATTTAGAGATGGTGTTCTCTATTGAAACCTTAATACAGATTCTCTTTTTGGCACTAAACTCCTTGAAGGAATTTTGGGAAAATCTTTTTGTCAGGATTGGTACTTTTTTTCTTAAGATGAATCCAGGTTTCAAAGAAATATAGAATTTTCCGTGAATATGGAATGTCTGATATGGTTTTATTTTGTTTACATAAATAAGAGTCTAATTTTAAAAATTATCTTTTTTCTCTGAACATGTTATGTTTATCTCTGAACACAATAGGTATTATAGCATCCCATCTACTATACTGTTTTTTAAAAAATCTGTTTCTCTAACTACAGTAAATTTTCATCTCTTTCCCTGACCTTTTTAAACTGAAATCTATTGAACCAGTTGAAAGCTAGTGACACAAGATACTATAAATTTCAGGATTGCACCTGGCCTAAATACACATCCTTCTCTCCTGCTCTCTTTCTTTTTCATAGGAAATTCTATCTTCAGGGATGTGATTGAATTTCTCCTTCAGAAGCAATGTTAATTTTATATTCTGTAGATAACACTACTGTGTGCATGCCAGTGTTTGTGTATGCACATGCATGCTGAATTCAAGTCACCTCTCCTTTGCTTATGATTATTTTCCAGTCATATTGCAAAGGGTATATAAAAGATTTCTAGATTAAAACACAGTTACTACTTTTTGATGTAATAGCACAGATTAAAAGCACTTGAATATAGCTGAGTTGCAGTAGACACAATTGGAAAAACTTCATCATCCTTGTGCTTGTCTTTAAGGGTAATGATTAATGTACTATTGCAGGATGATATATATGCCCATAGATTACTGTTTGAATTACTGTGCCTTCTTTGTGACTTATTGTTTCCAGAGATGTCTGAACATTTCATTTAAAGATACGAGAAGAATGAAAGCCTTTTTTTTTTTCTTCCCAGAAAGGTTAAAAAAAAATAGCAAAGGAAGTAGAAAGAAGTTCTTTCTCATGTTTGAAAGGAACTGCCTGTGCATTGGTTCCTGCCCACAAAGGGAAACAAAAAGGAATTTCAGCCATTCAAGCAGTGAGTCAGTTTCATTGAGGGCCCAGCTTAAAAGTCTCTATGCAAACCCACACAGCACAGGGAATATACAAGAGGAGTTAAAGATGTGTGGATGCCTGCAGGCTTATAATCTTATTGTCATCACAGAGATGTAGCGTGATGGCTCTTATGACTGGAGTTGAAGTGAAAGAATATAGGATCCTTAGGAAGGACTGACAAGGGAGATGAAGAAGCAGCATTTTCTTCTGTGTCAGTAACCATCTGGAGTGCATGGAACTGCACTTGTGGATGGACCAAGAGCTTATGGATTGTAAGGCCCCAAAGGACCTGCTTGATGAGACTCTTAAAAGGGCTTATGTTTGTTCATGTACTCTGAGTTAGACTCAGAGGAGAAATACCAACAAGAAATTCTCAAGAGGTCAAAACAACAAAACAGATTTTACTGGCAGCTTTACAATATCCGAGCACATTGGCACAATGCTTAGTGCAACATTCAGTCAACATAAAACCCTTTTTTCTCAAAGCACAACTTAGCCTGTTCAGCTCAGCAAATTCTAATCCTGTTTGGTTTTAAGTTACTTAAACTTTCTGAGAAGAAGAAATAAGGAAGAAAAAGAAAACTGTGTGGTGTAGTTGATACACTGAGGAAAGGGATATGATCCAGAGGAACTTTGACAGGCTTGAGAGGAGGGTTTGTGAGAGCTTTGTGAATTTTAACAAGGCAGAGCAATCCCAAACACAAATACAGATGAGGGGGAAAATTAAATCAAGGTCAGCCCTGAGAAAAAAGGCTTGGCAGTGTTTGTGGACAAGAAGCTCAACACATGTTGGCAAGGTGCACTTGTAGCCAAGAAAGTCACTTGTGTCCTGGGTTGCATCAAAATAAGGGTAGCCAGGAGATCTAGTGAGTGGATTCTACTGCTCTACTCTGCTCTTGTGGGACCCCACTTGGAGTATTCAGTCTTTCAGTGAGTCCGGAGGAGAGCTATCAAAATGCTCTGACATGGGCAGCACCTCTCCTATCATGACAGGCTGAGAGAATTGGTGCTCAGTCTGTAGCAAAAAAGGCTCCAGGAAGACCTCACAGCAGCTTTCCAGTACCAGAAAGGGGCCTTCAAGAGAGCATGAGAGGGATCTACTGCATCATCAAGTGGTGGCAGTCCAGATAAATATGGCCTAAGGCTGAAAGAGGGAAGACTTAAATTGGCTATTGGGAAGAAATTCTTTGCTGCGAGGGTGGTGAGGCACTGGACAAGCTTGCTTGGAGAGGTTATTGATGCCCCATACTAGGAAGTGTTCCAGGCCAGGCTGGATGGGGGTCTGAGAAACCTGCTGCCCATGGCAGGGGGATTGGAGCAAGATGTCATTTATGGTTCCAGTTCAAACCCTTGTAGGATTCCATGATAAGTCACTGTGGTTGGACTAATTCAAATAGCCTATGAGAGCTGGCACAAGTGGCTTCCATTCCTAAGGGAACATAGAGCCAACATAAAGAAATACCACCATGACCTCCATCCAAGATAATTTAAAAGTTGTTGTGGAGTAGAAGAGAAAAAAATATTTTTATATTTTTATATTTTTAACACTTAGTTTTAAGAAATTATTTCTCATGAAGCATGGTACTTTTTTTTTCTAATTAATAGCTTTTTATAAAATAGCTGAAAAATATTTATAATAAACATTACCTTGACACAAATGAGAGAAAGCATGTGAAAAACATCAACAATATTTTACAAAAAAAATAATGTTTTTATTGGAGGAATATTAAAACTGTCATAGATATTTATTCAATAAATAAACAGTAATAATTACAAATAAATAATGATGAAATTTTAGGAAAGAATTCATGGGATGTAATTATTTATCTGTGGACATAATTTTAAGATAAGTATTCATTATAGACAGGAAGCAAAAATTCCACTAAGTAACATCTCTGACCAACTAAAATGAACTCATCTTGACTTTGAGTTCTGAACAGTTAGAGACCTTTGTGGACAATATTAATTATTAAAAACAATTACTGAGGTCTTGAGTGAAAAATTTTCAAAACCCTCTTCTCACCAGAACTAGTAAGGAAATGAAATTGTACTCCTGCAGTAAATACAGGAATATAAAAGATCATTGCCATTATCTATTAGATCTAAAAGCCAATGAAGAGAACAGTGTTTACAAAAAGTGTAGAATAACTGTGATTTCAATGAAACATTTAATTTTTTTTTTCCTTATATTGTCATTTTAGTATAAAATATTGATGATGCTGTTTAATAAGTGACAAATTAGAAGACTGTAATAAAACATAAAATGTAAATTCCAAAGGACATAAGCCACAATGTGCTCTATATTGAATTATTTTAAACATTTTTCTTTCAGCTTTATTCAATCAAAATGTTTCAGTGACAACATAATTGCTATTTAGGATACAGTTTTCTATTAAGAAAATGTTGTTTGCAAAAATCTCCAGTGGATTTAACACTTTTTGCTGACAAAGTAGGCAATCAGCTAACAGATTCTGTATTTTGTCTTGTTGACAGTGCTTAACATTCCATGTAACTCCACTGCACCATCTCTTACATGTGATTCTTTAGGCAATTTTATTCAGATCCAGCCATTCGTGGAAATGCTGTGTGATTTGATTTAATTTGTTCTGTGATGTAAAAGCAACAACCATGTCAAAAGAAATTCCTCAATTGCCCAAACCTCCTCAAGGCTGTTATAGTGAAAAAGAAAATTGTCCAGATAAACTCTTCTGCTTCTCTTCTGGTTGCATCGTTTGCTACCAATATTAGTCTGCTAGTTTCCAGTGTGAGTTATACAAGAAAAAAAGAAGTGGATATACTGCTAGCTGTTTCTTTTTCTTTTCCTTTCCTTTCCCTCAGAACTTTTTTTCGACTTTCTCCTAAAATTTCAAGTAGTTATTCAAGCATGAGAGTGGGCACACACATGACCAGATGCACGCATGTGCCTGCACAGACACAAACACAAACAGGCTCCTCAGAACAGAAGGGGAAAGCTGGTTTTTGCCAGTGTAGTTCATTGAATATGAGGATCACAGAAAAAAGCCCTTCTGTTTAGCTCTAATTCCACTAGGATAATATGTGTTTTGAATGATGGGACAGAACTAATTCCAAAATCATCAGACTTACTTGGCTTCATCCAAGATTTATGGCAGCTTTTTCAAGGACAAATAAAACAAGCCACAAGATTCATATCCATATTGTTTTTTTTCCTTATCTTTCAATATTTTATAAATGTTAGAGGCAAAGTCAGCTTTTAGAGACAATAAAATTAAACAATTTTCCCCTGAAACTTTGATGAGATCTGTGTTTTGCAACTTCCTTTATTCTTTTATGCAGAATTTTTTGGCATTTTGGTTTTTTTATTACTATTTTCCTAACGTTTTATACACATTTGCCTGTCTGTTTACCAAACATGATTATGTGGTTTTTTTTCACTGTTTCATACTGAAAAGTGTTGTATTTTGTTTTAGCTTGTTAGTACTTCATTATCCATTCCTATTGGCTTTTGACTCAATCTGATTTTTAAAACAAGAATTTCTGTCAAATTTGATAGACAGATGAAGAGACATAGCCAGTTAAAACACAGACATGAAACGGTGAAATTTCAAATTTATTCTTTGGATGCATAGAGAGAAAATGCCTATTTCTTTTTGGGTTTCTATCAGTAAATAAAGTTCTTTGTTTTCTTTTTGATTGTTTGAATAAATCTTACCACTAGAAATATTTTTCCCATTCATATAATGGCAAGAAGTTTATTTGCTTAGTAATAGAGACCTATTATAATTAATAATTGGATGATCTTGAAAATAGTGGAACAATACGTTATCTGCTTGCGCAAAATATGTTATGTATAATCAGAGGAGAATTGCAGTATGAGATAACTCAGCCTCCATATTTATTTTTTTCATGTTCATTATCTTAGATGCTAATGCCTATCTGTTATAATCCAAGTTTAGCACTGTTTTACAATGCCTTTTTCAATGTCAGAAAGGTTTCTCAGCTGGCATAAACAATCAGGACATGTGTTTACTTTCTTTTAGACCTTTATATTGCCAGGTCTAAAGGAGTCCATAGGACCTACAGTGGCAAAAACCAAGTTACTTTTGAATCCCAGAAAGGGCCTGAAGCTATTTTTATGGTGACAGTGAATTATTATTATTGTGTCATTGCAGCTGTCACCACTCCTGTAAGAATGGACAATTGCTGGTTTTTTTCTGAGTCAACTGTGCCTTCAGACAAGACACGAAGATAAAACTTAATAAGGTTCAAGATAAAAAACGGTAAAATATAAATGCAATTCACAGCTTCATATTTAGCAAGGGAAAATCCATATTGGTAAGGTGTTATGACACCAGTTAAATGACCTAATAATAACTACTAATAATAAATGACCTAATAATAATTACTCCTGAGAGATATTTGAAAAATGACTAATTTTAACATTGCCAGCTATATTCTCTGCCTTCCTAGGAATAACTATTCTTCAAGATGTCTTTCCAATCCCATTGAAGTAGATCTTTTCAACTGTTAGGGTTTGGAGTGCTCCACACAGATTCACTAGATGTCAGAACATGAATTAATGTTAACAGAATGTTAACTTTTTTTTTTCTTTTTCTTCTAAGTGTATTGTAATTTAATATTGTAACTTAATAAATAAATAAAATAATTAATATTGTAACCTAATTAATATTGTAACTTTAAGTGTGTTGTAACCCTTTAATACAGAACTCAAACCTGTTCTTCTACATTAATTAAAACAGATACAGCTATGACAATGAATTCATAGGTAACCTGCAGGGCATACCCAAAAGGGTCGATCCTTTCAAGAGAAGATGTTAGACTTGTTTGGGGGTTTGCCATATCAAATGAATAGAATTACTCAGGATTCAGAGGCTTACTCTCAAACTGCTGTTTAAACAAACCAGATTAAGCAGGAGAAAAATTACAGTTTTGTGGTTTTGAATGGGCTGTCTTGGACTTTCTGAAGTCCATAAATATAAGTGAATAGAAATAAACAGAAACATTCCAACCATGACCATATCTAGTTTGCCACTTAAAAATGCTCTGTTGCTATTTACAGTTGCATTAGGAAGTTCACCTCATGCATGGATGACTATTTTTTTTGTCCTGTCCTCAGAGATGAGATCTCCACTTTTTTTTTTTTCCTTTTTCCTGATAGTCCAAATTCATTTAGCAGTTATTCAGATTCTTCTGGGGATTCATAGGGAGGCTGGAGAATCACAGAGCTCAGCTGAACAGCACAGAGTGCCAGATTGCACTTTAAAGTCAAACCTGTTTTAAGTCCAGAGCTGAGTTAGATTTTTTCCAAAGCCACTTTCTAAAATATTCTGTTATTCTTTGCGCAGAATCCTAAAGACTCTCAGCTTCTCAAGACAAAACTAAATACTTGTATTCTTTGTTAAGCCTGTAAGATTGCTGACATATTACGAAGCACCAGAACTCCTTCCAATTTAAACTATGACATTGCTCAAAATCCCAGGATGTTTTTTTGCTAAGTACCTAGACTGCTCATTCCTAGAGTATGCTTATCATACTGACAAGTCAGGTTAATGACCGAGATGATTGCAATGGAACAGTTAGACTCTCACATGAGAGTTGAATTTCTCTTCAGGATTATAGCTTTTACTGTATACTGCCACAAAGTTTGACACACATGAAAGTTCGAGCTGACTGGATCAAAATACTCCACTTGATGCCAGATTTTTTTTTTTCCTGGACTTCAAATATTAATATTACTTCAAAATTAGTGTTCTTTCTTTATTTGATAATCTGGAACTTACTGTGTGTAATGGATTTAAAATTTTGGATTCTTGTCCTCAGCCACTCTAACTTTGTAGTTTGTAGCAAAGTGCTGAAATTTAAATATTCAAAATATATTTCTATATTAAAATATATATTTTGGTGTCTCAGCCACTTCAGTTTTCACAATCTCACCTGGACAAGTGGTCCAGTGTAGAACTTCGTGCAATTCTAACAAACTCTGACAAAGGTGGAGCAAACTTGACTTCAGACAGTTATGAGGATATGTTTTTGGAAGCTTTTGGAAAGCATATTAGTATGTGACTAAATTATTAGTACTGGGAAATGTTTGTTGGCAAAGGGACAACTGGGTTATTATCTAGGACTAAAAATATATTTTCAAAATTTTATTAAATGTGTCAAAAATTGTGCCAATAACTGAGAGGCTGGTAAAAATTTAAATATGTTTGACGTGGATTTAGGTAAATGGCAAAGGCATGTATATGCCAAAACTGAAATGTACTCTTGCCATTTTAGGAAAGGCAAAGAAGAGGAATGCTCAGCCTTTAATATTTTTCTCATTTCCTGTTTCAAGGCCACAAACCTTCTTAAAATAGCTGACAGGAAGATTTCTGTGCTTTTCAGTGTATCAGTGGCACAAAAATCTGCAATATAGGCAGAATTTAGAAAAACCATTAATAAAGCAAATTAGAATGTTAGAATGAGATCAAGTTACTTCAGAAGCTGAGTCATACAGATACTAAAACTATCTGGTGTGTGGGTGACACAGACACCAGAAGGAAATATGGAAAACCTGGAAGCTGTGGCTAACTTATTTGGTCTGGATAGATAATATTTAGAAAAAAAATGCAGATAGTGGAAGGCACCGAGTATTCAAGACTTTCAAGTACTAAAACCATGGGAAATATTTGCTCAGATTTTCTTGTTTTCTATTGTAAGTTTTGTACACTGTTCTTCAGGTTTTGAAGCTTTATGACAGTCATAAAGAGAATCTGCAATTGATCTCAAATATGTTGTTCAGTTTTACAGTGCAGAGAACATGGTTTCAGTTAACTTTCTTTACTAAGCCACTAATACATTTCAGGTTTGGAGAATCAATAAGGAAGATCTATATGTAGGGATGGATGGATGGATGAATGGATGGATGGATGGATGACATTATGGGGAGAACACACAATCAAAGTAGAATATAAGAAAAGAGGTGAGAAAAACTAGAATGAAATGGAAATACAGAACAAAAGGTAATTCACAGTTATTGTACCAGAACCACAACTCAGCAGAACCATTCATGTGATTGTAAAGATCCTGCATTTTTCTCTCAACTTTGCCTTGTTTTGATAAGAAAGAGCTATCTGACAAAACACATGAGAAATTTTGTACAAGAAAGATTTTGTTTCCCTTATTAGGAGATGCTAACAGAAACCTTGATTTGTGATTGTTGAAAAGTGAAAGCTTTCATTATTGACAGCTGCAGAACCACACACTCCAGGAACAAATAAATTTGAAAAACTATAAGCTGAAGAAATTATTAAGTGCAAAAGGTAAAGTAAAATAACCATGTCACTATTCAAATTAAATTCAAATAATTATTCAAATAATTACTCTTTTAAATCTGCTAGTCTTGGTGATAAGACACTTTCCTCTAAAGAAAGTGATGAAATGGTTAAACTTCCTTATCGAGCCCTAAGTATTAATGGCAGAAAAAGAAGTTCCAATGTCATATACAAATTGGAGAACAATCTGAAAATATGTCTAGTTTCTGATGATTGCCTGTTGGGCAAAAATTTTGTCTAATATGTAAAAACCAATCTGTGCAGTAAGATCATGGAAAATGCTGCCTAATTCTTGTTTTGTTGGCATCATGAGACTCTGTATGGGTCATATGGGACACTACAGGGTTTATCAAGGTGGATAAAGTGCAGGATGAATTCCTCCCAGTTTTCATATGTAACAGGGAAAGTGAAAGTCCTTTGAGTCTTTGGATTTTAATCAGCCCAGAGCAGGCCTGTATTTCAGGGACTCCTGAACATTCACATTCAGACATTTTCTGCTGCTATTCAAATTTCTGTGGATAAACACATAGTTAATAATTTGTAGTGTGAGTCCTCTTACAACATTATTTGGTATTTGATGTATGCATAAATGTTGCTTTTTATAAAAGGGGCTAAGTGCTCAGACTGATCAATACAGAATAATTCACTGAATTTAAAAGTGAGAACTGATAACAATTAGTGAACAAGAAAATTTTCCGTAAAAGTCCCTGTTTAAATTTGCAAAGCAATTGAATTGTTGTACCAGGGGATTTATCATTAGAGGGACTCCCCAAGGCAGGTGGCACAAATATTTCCATGATCTGTCTAGATGTGAAATGTGCAACACAGCAGTGCAGCAATTGCTTGCTTCCAATGACTCACATTCCAAGAATCAATTGCAGAAAGTTTTCATGATGTAACCTAAGAAATTAAATTCAATTGTTGGACAAAAAAATCATCACCATTTGTAGAGATTTTCACTGAGGAAGAAAAGAGTTCAGGTTTACTGAACAACAACAAAAAACCACAATACAAATAACTTAATTTGCCATTGAAGTCAGTCTTGTATTGTGCATCCTAGTGGTATGGGAAATGAAGACAATGGGAATTAAGAATGAAAGAGTAAGTACAGCTTATCATCTGGAACAGTCAAAGATTCTATTAAAAATAACTAGAAACCCAATGTATTTCTATACTCAACTGTAGAGGTTATTAAAACATAGACATAAGTCCATCATCGTGGCATTTTCACCACATTCAGCAACCAAGCTCCCCACAGCTACTCACTAATTCCCCTGGCAGGGGGATCGAGGACAGATCAGAAGGGCAAGAGCCAGACAACTTGCAGGCTGATATAGAAACACATTAGTGTTACCCTAACAATCAAAACAAAACAAGTAATTAATTCTCCACATCCCATGGGCAGGCAGGAGTTCAGCCATCTCAAGAGAGCAGGGCCCCATCACGTATGACCGTGACCTGGCAGACAAATATCCGTACTCCAAATGTGTGTCCCGCCCTCCTTCTGCCCCCCACTTTGTGTACTGAGTACAACGTCCCAGCTGTCTCTCCTCCCAACCTCCCATACACCCTCAACCTTTTCACCACCATGGCAATGTAAAAAAACAGGAAAGGCCTCTGTGTAGCCCTGCTCAGCAATAATGAAACCATCTCAATGTTCTCGACCCTGTGTTTAGCACAGATCTGAAACACAAACCCCTACCAATCACCATGAAGAAAATTAAATCTACCCCAGTAAAAACCATCACACGCACATAAATATTTCAACCTGTGATGTCTATGAATTCTGATTTTGGATGATCTGTAACTCAGCTGATTATTTATAGTTATCATAAGCACAAATTGTCATACAAGAATTCTGGACATCTGTAAGAGAAGCACATGCTATGAGTGATGTCTAGTATCTCAGTTCAAGTGAAAAACAGATAACATCTTTTGGAAAAAATAAATAGTTTTATATCATACCAAAGAGCTAAATTCCAGATTACTTATCCAGCATATATTAATCTTCTGTTATCACCTAAATCCTCAACAAATCTGTATTCAGAAACTAAGAAAGAGTTCCAAAATTTTATCAATCTTGATAGGAAGTTATTCATTAAATACAGTTATGTTCAGTGTATTGTTTTGAGGTCTAAGCTCACTTTGAAGAAATATACACTTTCCAGTTGAACAGAATTCTGTTATAGGCCTTCCCCTGCCTCTTTAGAATCAGATTTTAGCTGAAGTACACTGTTTCCTTCAATCTAAGTACCTGTATTTTATGCAGAAATTGGGACTGTCTTGTAGAAGTAAAAGTTTACTTCATCAAAAATTTTCTCTTGATTCATTCAGAAACTGTCCATGTTCTCTGAAAGCCTTTACAGGCCCTTTAGAAAATTGCCTCAAGTGTATTTGCTATATTCCTTTGATTACTTTGGATACTTAGAGAATATGACTGCAGTGTAAGTGGCATCTGCTATATTTAGGAGTCTGTCAGAGTTTCCATATATGTTCTGTGGTGTATCCACCGACTTGCTGATGTATCACTGAAAAACACATCACTTCAGGGCACCAACCCTTCCTAGAATATGCAATGAGCAGAGTGCACAGTCCACGAAACAGAGACAAAATGTTCATTCAGCAACATTTTTGTGGTGTCAACTGCTTGGTGGAATTTATTAATCCAAAAATGAAGAAGTGATATATGTTCATGCTACCAAACTGGAATTTGTTGCAAAAAACATACTACTTTTAAAACATTAATTTCTTTGTTTTCACCTAACAATGATTTTCCTAAATTAATTTAAAGCCAGGATTTCTAGGTTATATCATGTCCAGACAAACAATCCAAAATGAATCGATGCACAAAACATTGGAAATTCTTGACCATAGCATGACATTCAATGCTCCTAAGTCAAAAAGAAAGAGGTTAAGCATCCCATGATTTGTGTGGTATGAGATGGAGTAACCTAGAAATTGAACTAAAACACAAATAAGCATAGTTTGCTGATTTCAATGAGAAATTTGCCAAAGAAAATACTCGAAGGGCAGATTTTTCTGCCGTGAATATACAACTAGAAAGCATTTTGATACCAGTGTATAGTACCCAAAGGAAACATAGGGGAGTTGTTTTAGAAAATACCTTTAAATAAAGGGGCTTTACTTAATTAATTACTTTGATAATTATATCTTTATAATTTTAGTTATGTGTAATTTTTACTTATTTAGTAAGTATATTACCTTCTCTTTGATGAATATGTGAAAACAATCAGGATTGCTTACTATTGGTAGCAGAAACTGAAATAAAATCAGCGTCTCCTGCAGGCCAGTCCAAGAAGCCTAGCAGAGTGGATAATTTGTTTTTCTTCTACTCAATTCTTATCTTCTTCATAATTTTAATATTCCTGTTAGGACAGTGAACTGATAGTAAAATGGCAGAAAAAAGTTGTCCTTTTTTACCTTTTTAACTGTCATCTCAATGCTTTTGAAATGACTGTAATTAAATGACACCACAGTTTGCTTTTTGTCTTTGGCTGAGTTTAACGTTGGGTTAACGTTAGTTGCAATGTTAGGCTTCTTTGTTGTGTTTTCTGTGATATATACCTACACGGTGGCAAAGCTGTAATGGGCACCAAAATAAAAAAAAATGAGGTGGGTTTTAACCAAATTTGGCAATACATTTCTAATAATTGTTTTAAAGTTAATACGTCATCTACCTCTTACACCTCTGTCTATTCCTCTGAAGGTCAAGACTGGTAGAGTTGTTGATAAAAAGGGAGAAAAGATTGCCAATTGCATGGGATGCAGGATTAAATAACACACAAGAATTATCACTAAATGATGTCTGTTTAAGTAAATCAAAGGTGTTAATGATTTGCACATGATCACAGCCTTGTGAAAAAAAGAAAATACAGCAAAATTTCTGTTGTGGTAGGACTCAATACAGAAGGAAGTTCTTTTATGGCCAGTAGATGGATCTTCCTGTTGTAAAATCTGAATACTTTATACTCAATTCTAGATCTTTGTACAAATTTATTTCCTCATTGTAAGGAAGGATTGGTTTACCCTAACATACTGTTCTACTAAAAAATGTGACACTCTGAGGTGCCCCTTTGTGTCGGTCCATCATGTTCCGTTGGACAATACCATACCTGAGTAGTTTTTCCATACAGTGGTAGCTGTGCTGCATGTCATGAAATGATGCTGTGCCCTTTTCTCTGTGTAAGCAAAGTGTACTTGGTTTCATTTTCTTGCACACTGTTTTTCAAACAGCTGTTAATCATACATTTCTACCTTATATTAGGAGCTGGCATAAATTATGCTTGTTTGGCTTATCCATATTTGTCTGGTCTGTAGACAAATATTCAGTGAACAAGGACTTCATGATATGTCAAGCCATCTCCCACTCCATGTTAAAAATGCAAGAAACATATATTCAGAGGGTCAATTCGTTTAACTGAAACTTTGACCCAAGTTTTGATGGAATTACTCCAAATCCACGCACAAGCTTGGCTGAACATCCATTTTGGTGAAATTTTTTTTCTGTATGTGTCAGGTTAGTTGACATATACATATGTTGACAACAGTAACAACTTGAAAAAAACCAAACATTTGCATTTCTTTAATAAAAATACAGTGTTACAACCAAGAATATTTAATACTTTCTGAATTAGAAAGAGATTTAGTGGATTTAATTTTTTTCTGTCTTTTCCTGTAAAATAATTATTTTGCTTTTAAATAATATGAAAGTTGAGTGGATTTTGAATAAAAGGGACAGAACAGACAAATATTTAGCTCTAGCTGTCCAAATGAGAAAGTTTGTGTTATTGTTCATACTGTGTAAGGAAATTCTGTAAATCCATCAGGAGGTAGTAGGTTAGCAAAGGATGGCACCATGATTGAGCTTTATGAAACAAACTCTTTCTTGTGTCACACAGGCTGGGGCTATAGAAACTAGAGGTTATGTTTTCTGTACTTTGTCCTGCATTTCCTGCAATGGGCTGAAGAAACCATAAAGGTAAGAAGCTCCAAAAAGACTTTATATATTAATTATGTCCATGTTTCTGTTTGAATTTTAAACAGGTAGTCATAGTTTTTTTTAATTTATTCATCACTCATAAAATAGTTCCTTTAAAGATTTCAAGACTTCATCTACTAATCTACTATAGGTGTGGTGTGGTTTTGTTTGTTTGTTTGTTTGTTTGTTTTTTAATGAATTCAGAGGAAAAATCTCAGTCCATATTTATACCAGTTTCCAAGGGAGTAATTTATAGTATTTTTTTGTGTTCTTCAAAGGCATAGACACTGATGTTAAAATCAGCAATTTGCTTTGTAAATAACTATTTTCTTCATGATTAGCTGATCTTTTTTCTCTGAAATCTTTATTTGAAACAAAATATTTCAGTTAACAAACTATCCAGGACATTTTTTGAGCTAGGAAAATTGCATAGGAGCAACAGGAAATGTTGTGGAAGTTTGATTAAACATGGCACTGTCATTTTTTTTCTGTCAAAGTCATGTTTTTTATTTTCATTCGAGCATAAGACAAGTCATATTTGGCCTGGCTCTGCAAATATTAATCACAACAATATAACTAGGCAGTGTTACTATTAACATGGTGATTCAGCTTTGCTTTTAGGTATAACTTTGTCCGTAGAGGGAAAATCTTAAGAAGAAAGGCACTTTAAATGTTTTAATTGATATTAAGCTTGAGAAAGAAATCAAAATATTTACAGACTTGTGAAAAACAATTGGAATGACTTTTCAGTGGACAAGCTATTAGTCGGACAAGATTTGGCCTGATGTAGACGTCCTTGAATTCTGACCTAGAAAGTTCCCCAGGTGCGCAGAACCCTTGTGGGCAACAGTCCTTGGAAGAAATAGAGCTAAAAGCTGATCCATGAAACAACCTATGCACTATAGAAGCCATATCATGTAGTGATATCCTGCTCCTAAATGTAATGATATACTAAATGCTACACTTTATCTGACAGCCTCAGTTCACAATGACTGCTAGGAGCTTGGAAACTCTTGGGATCAGCCACACAGCGATTAAAAAAAATCTAAAGCTCATGGAAATTAGATAGAAATGAGTATAAAGTCTCCATTTTATGAAATGTTTGTCTTGGGTTTTTTTCAGAGCCTTGAAGAAGCTGGCTGTCAGTCCTGCAGTAGCCAATTTGATCTTATCTGTAGTTCGCCCAAATTAGTCCAAAGGCCTGACAGTACAGGCAGGATGGAGTTTAGAATGACCTGATTATCTGGCTCAGATAATTTCTTTTATTGACATTCATTTTAGACCAAGTTGTTCCATCTTGCAGTATAAATTCAGATTGGATTTAGTGGTGATGTCTTAGGAGGAAAAAAAAAAAAAAGACTTAGCTTTTTTGTAATTCTCTTCTCATACACTGTGACCCAAACACAGACAGAGACACATACATTCATGCACCTGTATTCTTCCTTCCCTTTGTGGGTGAATGTTGTGTTTGTTCTTCTGCTCTTCTAGATAACCTTGACAAGAATGTACAAGAGGGACCTTCCTTTCACGTCAAAAGGCAAACTCACTCAGCAATCTTGTCAAGCAAACTCACTCAACAATCTTGGCTTTAATTATACTCTGTCACTGGGTCACTAGTGGGTCACTGTGGGCAAATACATTTTATAAATGATTATATCTTACCTACAGAGAGACCTAAAGATTTTGTGACAGCAACCTCTCTTCTTTCTGGAAGATAAATATTTACCCCAAATTTATAAAACTGGAATCATAAGAGAATGGAGGGAGGTGAATTTCTTTTTATTTAGCTGAGGACATTTTTACGGGGTGATTTGTTTTCAGCCAAAAGCATATTGTACAGACATACCCTGTTAATGACAAACACAAAAGCAAGAGTCCTTAGACACATTAAACTAAGATAATTACCAACTGTAAATCAGTATTGCAATATCAAAAGGAACTATTTAACTGATAAAGGACAGAGAGGACAAAAAAGTTACAATGGTAAGAGGATAACATTTTGAAAAAGTCAATAAAGTCCATTTAGAAACAGAAAAGCTCTAGCTAACGGTTGTTTTGTTCCCTCCTTTCACTCTGCATACTTCTGTATTTGAAAAATGTGGCCATTCCATTGCTCTAGATTGTGTAATTTCTCTAAGCAGTCTCGTGTCTGTAGTCAGATTGGTTCGTAGGTCCATTACATCCTGCACTTGTCAGTAAAAGCTCTGACTCACAATCTGTCCAGGTTACTGGAAAGGTTATTCTCAACTCTAATAATCTTTAGAGAAGTAGTTTCTCATTAGGGCTAGTTCTGATTTTATTATCTTGAAAAGCAAGGCCAAAATGGTCAGCTCTCTTGTGCCTGAGCTGTGCAGTTGTCCTCTCTTGTTGCAGTTGGCAATGGAGAGAAAACAGAAGGACGCTGCACATGCAAAGACCACACTGGCTTTTCTCTGCAGTTATGTCTCTCCTTTGTGCATAACCATTTCTGTGTTTGGCTGCTGCTCCCAGAGACTGTTCCTTCATCTGAGTGAAAAGAGATGATGAATCAAAGCTTGGAGTCATAAAATTAGGCACTAGATGAAATGGAAAGTCCAAGAACAGAAGGAGGTAAGATTGAACGCCTGGATAGCAACAAGTTAATGGTAGAAATATATGAATTCTCCTGAACCTGGTGGGCTTAGGTGTATGACCTATAAAATGTGCTACAAAACCTTTNTTGAAATACACCTAGATTAAAGATTTAATATTTCCTAATTAAAGAAATTGCATCTTTTCCCTTTGTAAAAAAAAAATCTTTTCCATTTATTATCTTCTCCTTCTCTGAGATCAGTCTTTCAAAAATGGCACTGCAATGACACTCAGCACAGAAATATTGAGACTTTCAGTGATTCCATCTTGGTAGGATTTATCAAAGTATTTTTAACAAGGGGCAGTATGGGTTTTTTTCATAGCTTTGTTCCGCTGAAATCTTCAGAATCAGAGAAAAAAATTCCTTTGCTTAATCATCAAAATCAAGTAAATATGAGCTCATTTTAAAATTAGTGAATTTATACGCTACTGTTAAAATATCTCTAGTTTACCCAAACTGTTAATGAATCTCTGTTAGCCTCCAAACACATTTGAAGTGCTCTGAATTTCAGCGATAATTTTGAGAGACTTTGTGCTTTTTGAACAGAAAGTAGTACATCAATAGTAAGCAGAACCTATTTTCTACATTATGCAAGGGAAAGCCTTTAAAGGCAAAAAGATTTCGCAAGCAAATATTGCCACTGATTGGAGTTGGAGCTTTGCCTTCTTTGGTTTTATTTATGCAAATTTTAGTTCTATATTCAAAAGGGAATATGGCACACTGGAGGGCATTCAGCTTTTGAACTTTACACAATCAACTCAAATGTCCCAAACAACAGACTAGCATGTGCTATTGCTCTCTATGACACTGAAGACATGCCTTCATGTCACAACTGTAGAGAATATGTCCCTGGTTTTTTTGACAGCCATTGAAAAAATTGTCTTCTCTGATGAATGATTAAGAGCTTCATTTCACAGAAATGTAAAATCATTAAATGGCTTCAGTTGGAAAGGATGTTAAAAGTGATCTAGTCCAAACCTACGAAATGAGCTGAAACATCTTTCAATAGATCAGATTGTTAAAGCACCATCCTTCCTGATCTTAAATTTTTGCAGGGATGGAGCATGTACCACCTTTCTGGACAACCCATTTCTTTGTGTTACCACTGTAAAAACGTACTGTAAAAAATTTCTTCCTTATATCTAGTCTGAACTTACCCTTTTTATTTTAAAGCTATTACCATTATCATTTGCCTTATTTCTACAGATCCTTTTAAGAGTTTGTTCCCCTCTTTCTTATAAGCCCGCTATAAGAACTGAAAGGCTGTAATAAGATGTTCCTGGAGCCTTCTCTTCTCCAGGCTGAACAATTCTATTTCCCTCAGCATGTTTTCATAAGAGAGATGCTCCAGGTGTCTCAGGATTTTTGTGGCCTTCTTCTTGACTCACTGCAATGGGTTAATGTCTTTCCTGTGCTGGGACCCCAGAGCTGGATGCAGGGCTCCAGGTGGGGTCTCACCAGAGCAGAGCAGAGGGGCAGAATCCCCTCCTTCCCCTGCTGCCCATGCTGCTCTGGATGCAGCCAGGACACATTTTGGCTTTCTGGGCTGGGAGTGCCCATGGCTGGGTCATGTCCAGCCTCTCACCCACCAGCACCCCTAAATCCTTCTCACAGAGCTGCTCTCCCTCTGTTCATCCCCAGCCTGGGTTTATAGCAGGGGTTGCTCTGATGCATATGCAGCACCTTGGCATTGTTGAATATCATGATATTCACATGGATCCACTTGTCCAGGTCCTTCTGGATGGTATGCCCTCCCTCTGGCTGCCATCCTGCCCCTCAGGTGTGACAGTCACACCCCTAGACTTGGTATCACCTGTAACCTTGATGAGGCTGTAGAGCACTTCCATCTGCCTCAGTATTCACAGAATCACAGAATCACAGTATTGTTACTTTTGGAAGAGACCTCTGGAGATTATCCAGTCCAACACCCCTGACCAAGGCAGGGTCACCCAGAGAAGGTTATACTGGGACCTGTCCACATGGATTTCAAATGCCTCCAGACATGGAGATTCCATGACTTTCCTGAGCAGCCTGTTCCAGTGATCTGCCACTCTCTGTAAAGAAGTTCTTCCTCAGGTTGAAGTGGAACTTCTTCTGGCTTAGGTTGTGGCCATTGCTTCTTGTCCTGCTGCTGAGGAGTTTGGCACATTCCTCTTGACCACCACTAAACAGAGTTTGGCACATTCTTCTCGACACATATATTTGAGATATTTATATGCAATGAGATATTCTGCTGGGATCTGTGGGGCTCAACCCACCTCAGTTAGATGAGTAGGCTGTCTCTGCAGTACCTGGATATCTCTGGTGCAGCTTATTTTTCTTTTTTATTTGTTCATCCTTTGCAACATGCTGTGTGTCTTTACAAAAAGAGCACTCAGTTAAGCTTCTTCAGAGGAAGGGCAGCTGCTGCCATTGGGCAAACACAGAAGAGCTGCTGAGAACAGCTCAGATGGTGAATTTCCAGGGAGGAGATAGAAGCCTGTTGCTTCTACAGAGAGACTGCAGGGAGAAAACAACTGTCAGTCAGGTTTTGAAGGGTGAGATAAAGACACTGATCAGGAGAGGTGCAGAGCTTGATGCAAAGGTTGCATGCTACTGCTGTGTCTGGGAGCAATGCTTAGAACAAGCATCTGCTTGGCATAGTCAGTGGGGTGGTTTACAAACCAATACTTTGCTTCAGCCCTGTTGGATTAACTTGTTCAGAGTTTTGTTTTTTAAAAAGTAAAGTTTCCTAGTTTGCAGTAGAATAATACATAGCTTTTTTGAGTCATCAAAACTTTTGTTGTTCTTTAGAACCACTTCTCAAACCTGTGTGGCTCAAACCCATCACAAAGCCCTTGAAGGGGCACATAGGGTATTACCATTATCATGGTTTAGGGATATGTTAGATGAGTGTGGGAAAGGTCAGGTAGGGGTGTGGGTCAGGCAGTCATACTGGGATATTCTTACTGAAGCCTATCTGGATGCACTTCCCTGCACTCTGATCTAGAGGTGCTCCTAAGCTCCCCAGAAGAAGCATGTTTGAGCCCAGTAGTTCTGCTCAAAGAGAACGTATACTTGTTAACAGGTGCATGTGTTGGTACTCAGGAGATTTTGTGATCTGAAAAAGGGACTATATACAAAATTTTCAGTGTCTTGTGTTCAGGAGTCTGCTGTCCTTTCAAGGGAAGTGAGGACTGGTGTAATTTTGTAACATCAGGGTGCAGGCTATTAACATTGCAGAGAGCAGTGTGAATAAGGAGTCACACATTTTAATGAGTTTTGACACCACCCTTTTCTTTGCCATTGACCTCCAACTCTCCAGCAAAGGTATGGCCAGAAAAAGGCTCTGAGAAGCGAGCTTGAAGTCAGACTAAACTTGTTCCCATAGAAGTCCAAAATCAAGTAGGGCCAGAAGTAACTCTGTGATGCTTATGTCTGAAATGAGCATTGTGTGAGGACAACCACAGTATCCAGTTCAGGTGGAAAAGGGAGCCTAACGGTGGAGGAGGAGCAAGTCACCCATCTCAAAATCCAGGCTACTGCTGCTTGGTTGGCCCTATAGCCAGGGTAATTTAAAAACAGCTCTAATGGCTTAACACAAGGGACAAGTCTCTAAAAATATAGATACCAAGTCATAGATACTCCCTTTCCTGGTCTGCTTTGGTGGCAGTGTAGGGAGCTTATGGCAAAGTGTGGAACTAGAGCTGTTGATTTTATCTTTTACAGGAAAACAAGGCAAGAAACAGTGAAGTTTGCTGTTGTGACACTTTCACTATGTCATAGGAGACGAAGGTACAAGGGTAACGAGGAATAAAACAAATGTGAAAATGACTTAAGCTATAATGAAACAAGACCAGGTCTTGTTTAAAAAAGGTTTAAAATTCTTCAAATAAAAAATGAATTTTGATTGAATTAGCCAATTACTTGAGGGTTATTTAAGCATCAGTTGCTAAAAGGCTTAAAAATTAAGTAATGAGTATGTGTCTTGCATTTAGAATGCTGTTCATCCAACCATGTATCATAAAGCTGTAATTCAATTGGGAGGTTTCAGTGACATAAGATACAAGCACACAGCCCAAGTAATATGACAGTGTCACCAGTCCACAGGGGTGGAATTGAAAATGAACATCACCGCTGACAAATAAGACCTCTTCATTTCCCCATGAGCTTGGTATTCTGTCTCCAGCAATAGATGATCCCTGAGATCTTTAAAGAGTGACAGAAATATCTGCAGGATGAACCCTATCTATTCTGCAGTAGTCTTCTATATGTTTTTTATTTCCTCCCATTTTTCAACATTAAGCAATACCTATTTCTGGTCAAATTGTGCCTATCCTCAGCAGCCATGGTAGGAGTAAACACAAAGTGTTCTAAGATGTTCTGCCTGTTAGCAGTTTGTTACAAGCATTAAATTGCAATCACCATAATAGTCCTTAATGCACTTGGGGAATGAGGGGAGGATGCTGAAATAAGGTTAACAATAGGGATGTTATCCTTTAGATATTTTAATTGCTTCCTAACAGTGCCAATGACGCCGTCTTACACAGCTGTGGTTTCAGGGGCTTCCTGTGGTTTTTTCAGTTGCCTGCTGTCCTGTCTTAATCTTGGTTACTATTTAGAGGGATCAGGCTGTTTTGATGAAGGACACACGATGTTTCTTTCGACCTCCTGATCTTTCTTGTTAATCTGTACTCAGAAGTACTTTAAGCTGAGCAGCATTATGTGGTTTTGGTGTTTGAATATTGCTCTTCTAAAAGATTCTAAAATATTTTTAATTAGCTGCTAATGTAATTATGGTGTTTTTCTTCTACACAGTAAAATCACTAAAACATAGCATTATGAATCACTGCCCCTGTTAATCACTCTTTTATTGTTGTCTATAATTTATCCTCCTCTTTCATTGTTTGTTTTTATTATTTTATTTATTTTAATTTATTATGTTGTATTTTATTTTATACCATTTACATCAGTCTTGAAAATGGAAATTTTTAGAAAATACTTGTGCAAAGGGATTTGATGGAAATTCTGATAATGACCTAATCTAGTCATGCGAGTAAATGCCACACTAGAGAACATTTACACTGTAATTTGAGGAACCGTATTAAATCATTTAACAATACTGTTAGTTCAGTCCTGCAGAGGTAGGTGGTTGTGGTAGTGGGGAAATAAGGAAATTACATGTAAATTCTCCTGTATGTGGGGGATGGAAGAGTGCAATTGACTTAAAAGATTAGATACTCATGCAGAGAAATAATTTAATTATATTCTATTTTTGTACCAAAAAATCCCAACATCCAAAATTTAGTAAAAAAGCAAATTAGTAATCCTAGCCTGACTCACTGTCATATTGGTCAGAAGTTTCCTATAAACTTCTTGTTTTTCTTTCAATGCAAAATATATTTCTACCAAAAGAAGAAAAGTTTGTGTTGTGATTTTAAAAAGGCTGAATATTAAACATCATGTACCTGCTAACTCTGCCCTCTCTCTATTCCCATCCTGGCAGAATCAGGAGGAGAATCAAAGCAAAATGTATGTTAAGAACTTTTAAATAATTAATTACTAATTCATAATAAAATTAAGTAAAATATAATAGTAGAGGTAAATAATAATGATGATATAAAAAGAGAAAACAAGTGATTCATAACTGTTTACTGCCCATTGACTGATGCCAGATTCCCATTCCCAGTCCTAGAAAGCCCTCATTTTACATAGCAGGCTGAACATTTTATGGTGGGGAATATCCCTTTGATTAGCTCAGGTCACCTGTCCCAGCTTCTTCTGTGTACTTTCTCACTGGAAGAATACAGGACAAAAAACAAAACAAAACAAAACCAAAAACCAAAAAACAAAACCCAAACAAACAAACAAAAAATCCTTGACTTAGGATAAACATGACTTACCAAAACCACAAAAAAAAAAAAAAAAAAAAAAAAAAAAAAAAAAAAAAAAAAAAAAAAAAAAAAAAAAAAAAAAATTGTGTTGCCAGTACCATTCTTATTCCAATCAAAAACATAACACCGTAACAGCTACTGAGAAAAAAATAATTCTATCCCAGGTGAAACCAGGACAGTTTGATACTGTCAAGACTTGAAAATCAGGACAAAATACTATTATGTTTGGGTTAACTAAGGTGCATTAAAGGTGTGTGACAGCTTTTTACAAACCAATCTCTGAAAGACTGAAACTGTGAGGACCGAATCAAACAGTGTCCCCCTCCAAAGTATTATCAAAATACTTGCACATTTGTGAGCTATCTATTGCTTATGGAGAAAGGCAACAAAAACTTTCTTATGTTCTCAGGTCCAGGTACTACCTCTGTGAAGTTTTCTGTCATTTAGTTCTTTATTTTTAGTGAACTTAATATCACTAGCTGATGGTTCAATTTCATAAAGCACTCAGTAAACATTTCACACCTTTCTTCTTCTTCATCTTCTTCTTCTTCTTCTTCTTCTTCTTTCTTCTTCTTCTTCTTCTTCTTCTTCTTCTTCTTCTTCTTCTTCTTCTTCTTTCTTCTTCTTCTTCTTCTTCTTCTTCTTCTTCTTCTTCTTCTTCTTCTTCTTCTTCTTCTTCTCCTTCTCCCTTCTTCTTTCTTCCTTCTTCTTCCTTCTTCTTCTTTCTCTCACTCTCTCCTTCCCTCTCTCCCTCCCTCTGTCTCTCCCCTCCCTTCTTCTTTCCCTCAGTCTTTTTCACTCAAAGGTCTGATTCGGGAAATGATGGCACTCACACACACACAAAAAATGTCTTGTTACATCTGAAGGGATGATGCCAATCAATCACTGTGTTGTGGTAACACTAAACAATAACCTTACACAGATTCAAATACCTTTGCGGTATTTAAGTGGTGTAAACAATGGAAATACTAATGATTCTCCTAATTAGGCAATAAACTGTGAAGATATTTAATGGCTCAAGGTTCACTCAGGAAGCCTGTCGTGAAACTGGGACTTGATGTAAAGTTTCCTTAACTCTCTAGTGCATAATTTGGAGAAAAATCATGCTCTCTTTCTAAACCACAATGGGTAAAACCAAAGTTGCACCATGTAGTAGCTTCATTCTGCTGCCTTTCCTTGATAACTTCTTAACAACATTATACAACTCCATGAAACATGACCATGTTTGTTGCCATGCCTACTTTCTTCAGAGATTTTGCTGAGTGAACATAACTTCCTAATACATTTGTTTGTTTGGCTGTAGACTGACCTTTCCTTACGTGCAAAATATTGAGTGTTGGAACCGACTTTACCTACAGGTAAAGTTCTTTGAAAATTCACTGTGCCTTTGTGTGCTGCACAGATCCATCACAAAATTCTGTCCTGGGTACTCCTCTCTTGTTGCTGTGTGCCTTGCTCGAAAAGACACACAGAGCCAAGAATTTGGGGGAGCAGAAGAGCAGCAGGGAGAATCCCCCGCCTTGTTTATTACTTCCTATTATATACTTTTAGCAAGGTGACCATGGATTGGAGAGTGGTATTCCCACCTCTCAACCACATTGTCAAAGGGACTGTCACACAGTCATTCCTCTACAAGGATAAGAATGTAAACAATGATAATATTTACACATACTCTCTCTTGTTTACATGAAACAAGTATGAGGAGATGTAAACCCTTCTACTTAATATGAACACTCAGCAAACTAGGAAATCTCATGGTAACACTCTCTCTTTTCTCTGTCCATCTAATTTTATTCACCATAGCTTACAGGATCATGTATAATCTCCAGACGTAAGTTTTTAACTAACAGGGTGTAGCTAGTGACCAGACCTTTTCCAGGGAGCCTTATTATTAAATGGAGGAAAAAGTTGTGTGTTGTTTCAGATTACAAATACTCTGCAAGAAATAGTAATTTTTTGTACTTGAAGCCCGTTTAGTTTGAGATAAACAACTTGCATTATTTTCCTTTGCTTCACACCTACAGCCTTTGTTTACAGACTGATTGAGAAGTCTGATCCCGTAGAGTGCTGCACTCATATATCTCTCCTGGCTGCAGCCTACACAGAATCAAGGAAGATTAATCCTTTAATTCCTTAATGTTTCAGGAAGGCTCACTTCTCAGGTAAATGAGTGTAACTCTGATAGCTGAATTGCTAAGAACTTGATGCCTGATGTAGAAATCAGCCCAGTTTACCTCTTTCCTCAGTGTTTAAATACATATGTCTACCCACTACTTTGGTGAGTGTTTTTTCTTTTTCAGATACTAAACAAGAATGAGACAAATTGTGGGTAGTTTCAGTGTTTGTCTTGACAGAAACATTTTTGTTAGATAGCAAAGAAGACAAAGATATAATATTTTTAAAACAGCAAAATGGACGTAGTACATGGAGGAAATTGTGCAGAAGAGGAATCTATAAGGCTGCTTCAGAAACTTGGGTAAGCATTATGGAAACCACAATCATACTGCAATTTTTCTGTGTGTCAAAATATAGCTATGAGTACTTTATCTTCTTGACAACATCACCTTTTGTAAGTAATTTTTCATCAAAACTGTATGAGTGGTACTTGATCACTGCAAATGACTTTGCCATTAAGACTATAACTGGTATTTTTCTTTCCTTTTCAGTACTAAAACTGCTTTTGGAGACAGTGTAGAAGAACCTGGATGAATCAATAAGTGATTAAACCCAACTGTACAGAGATACACGCATTTGTAAAAGTTCCATTGGTTCCTTTGTTAACTTGAATTATTTTCAACAATGAAGGAAAGTTTGTCAGAGTCAGAAAGAAATGACACAAAAAAATTCTAAAATGTGAGCCAAAATGCCTTTGGAAATAAACACCAAAAAAGCTTTATTTCCATAAAGGGATTCTTCAAGGGAATTTTGCATTGTTTTTGCTCTGTGAATGTGGTGTTCAGGGTAACATAAACAAAAATTACAATATTTTATCCAATACTTCTTGGCATTGCAGAAGTATCTTTTTCCCTACAAAACTGAAATTGTGCCATACCCAACACCAAAACTACCTGACAAATTTTCTTTTGTCTGGCTCCAAATTCTACAGTTTAATCACACTGGTCCTTTTCTTTGCAGAATTGTTAAGTTGTAAGAATTACTACATTTAGCATTTTGATGAAAAGACTATTCCAAGATATATTTAATCAACGGGCTATCTATCTATTTAATCTATCAAGCTTCCTCCACAAGGACAGTAATCTCAATGTTGTGAGGATTAGGACGATTAATAGCATAAAGCTTTTAAATATAATCTGTTTGAATATATGATGTCTTCTGAGGACAGTAAAATAAAAGAATAAGATTTCTCTTTTTCTCCAAAGTTAGCAGGGATTTTTTTTAAGGGTTAAGAGAGTCAACTTCTGTCTGACTGTCTGACCACATTTGTGTTGTCAGAATACCATAAACTGCATCATTCAGGTAAATACTATGGTGGATTTCAAAGGCAGAATGTAAGAGCCTTGTAACTTGCTGCGATATTTTTCTAGTCACACCACTCTGAAAATTTGTGTTAAAAGGGAAGCACGTGGATTGCCTTCTTCACAGTGAAGGAGGATTGATGGAAATCCAGGGTAGTGGATTGTTTTGAATGCTATATCTAGATCAGCTTGTGTCAAAGTCACAATAAATTTTAATTTAATTTTAAAAATGTGTTTCATAAAACTTCTATGACTGCTTTAAGAAAGAGGCAATTCTGGTGTGCAAAATATTTAGGCAAGCTTCTAAATGTAACTTGATTTAGCAAACATTAACATTAGAAAATGCAAAATGTTATAACTCAAATATAATCAATATTTACTGCATATATTCCATATGAAGTTTTATTTATTTGGGTTTCTTTTTGTTTTGAGCTTTTTTCCTTTGTCTATTTCACTGTAAAGTTCATCTCAGTCTCTCTTGACTGATCACTAAGATCAGTGGGAGAACATATGGAAAGGAATGATAATGAATTAGAATCCAGAGGTCTAGCTGTTACAGCTACATGTGTTCTGGAAGGGAAGTCCAGGGAAGTTCAGGGAAGTTCAGGGAAGTTCAGGGAAGTT
>VXBR01001244.1:34907-65639 GCA_013400215.1 Cisticola juncidis | reverse complement strand
AAGGGAAGGGAAGGGAAGGGAAGGGAAGGGAAGGGAAGGGAAGGGAAGGGAAGGGAAGATCTGTTTGTGTTTGAAGGAATAAGTCTACGCACAGATACATTTTTCATCTTGTCAGAATAAATGTCCTTAATGGCTGTTTGTTATTTATTGATATTTTTATTTCCAGAGACTATTTTTTTTACCATTGCTATTTTACTTTTTTTTGTCATTACTATTACTAGTTTCACTCATGATACTGAGTCTAAAAAAACAATAACTGTAAAAGTCACCTGCTGAGCTATGCAATATCATTTATTATATTAACTGCACAAGACAATTTTTAGTGGTGCTAAAAGTGCCATGGAAACACCACCCCTGGAAACGACTTTGGCTTTGTAGACATAGAGAAGATACAAATGCTTCGTTCAGAGATGAGTCGTTGACCTGACTCATTAATTGGAATTTGCACTAATTTATTAAATGTGCCAATGAAAATAAGTGAGGCTGCATAAAGCACTACCTATCATGCTATTCCATTGCTGTTGTTCTTATATTAATTCAGTGCTAGAATTGATCCTGTCAAGCATTCAATTCTTCTTGTGATCCTAGAGCAAGTAAAGAGTACCTTCAGTACTTTCTTTGCTTACTTGAAAGTTGCAGTTCCTCTCATTTATTCTCAGTGTTAGTCATGCTGTGATCAGTCATTCTCATCTTTTGTAGTGCCTAAAGCAAGGAGCTGTGGTCTCCCTTGCTGCTGTCTTGGGGCTTTGCATTCTTTTCCTACCACTTGGTTTTCATGATCAATAAAATGCATGCTGTTTTCTCTCTCTTCTCCAGCAGGGCTCTGTATGGCACCAGCCTTGAACTGTTTTCCCTTTCCTCACTCTTATGTCCTCTATTCCTGGCTGCAGAATAGATGTCATGGATAAGGTGGCTCCCAATTTTCTGGTTCATTCTCCAGTGCTTCCACTGTCCTTGTGCTAAGCTGCTCTGTATCTCAAACACAGCTGCTGCTGCTGGTCTGTTGTGCTGGGTCCAAGCACTGATTCTTCTATGCTGCACTGCTTTTCCCATAGATTGCCATTTAATTCTTCTGTGGTAGTGGAGTTTATTTCCTCCAATTTGTTTCATACCCCTAACTCTTACAATTAACATGAGCTCCTCTTTGTCAGCCCCCCAAAATGGGTCCACCTATTCAACAGCTCCTGAACAGAGCTGATGTTCATGCTGTGGTTACTCTCCCTCCACTGCAGGCTTTATCTGATGTCAATGCTCTCCTTTAGTCATTCTCCTGTCATATACACATACATGGTCACAAGGGTTTGAGGAGGCTGAGATAAATATTTTCTGGAGAAATGACACCAAATCACCAGCAGTCCTTTCTCTTCCATAGACATACAGTCACCATCATTGCTTGTTCTCTCAGCAGCTGCTTCATGCTCTTCCCTCTTCTGGAGGCTGCCTGTCAAAGGGGTCCAGTGTCTCCCAGTCTTATAGAGGGGCAGGCATCCCAGAAACTGCAAGGAAACAGGGTCTGACAGGGAATCTCTGATGGAAATTAACTTTGGATATTAAAAAACAAAGAAAAAAAGTCTAAGGATAGTATGAGTGATAATTAAGGAAAATTTTCTTGCAAAAGGAAATTCTCACTAATTTCAGGCAAATGTCACTGTCTTTCAGGTTAGAATTATATATCATACCTCGCATAATAGTCATGCTGAGTCAATTTGTAGAGGTATATAGACATAGCTTTTTAAAAGGTTGTGTGTGTCTTCTCTTCAATGCAATTAAATTTCTACTATGTACTATTTTGAATCTTTTGAATTGTCTGGCTACCTTGAAAACCTGCACACCAGATATTAAAAATATATGAACAGTCGTTTCCTTTTTGTATTCTTTTTTGGGATTTTCTATTTTTTTTACAGTGGACACTTTGCTATAAATATAACTAACACTTTTAATTACTATTTTAGTAGCACTGGTTTATTTACTGCCTTGCAAAATGTCTCCAGACAGCTAGGAGAAGCATTGCATGTTTATTTTCTTTCCTGCAACTGCAATTGCAATTGTTTTTTACTATATGAACTTACATTGTAATAAAAAGCCTTCAAAGATATACCAATGCAGCTTTAAGGTTAATATGTTCTTTCAAAACCAATACCTTCTTAAAAATTGCATTTTGATTTAACTTGCCAAGAACAGTGAATTTTGCAACAGAAACAATGTGAAACTGTACAGTCAGTTACTATACCAACTATATGGAAAGGAGCTTATGGCAACTGAACCATTAAATTTCAGGAAAGAATTGTTACTGTTGGCACATACGTTTAATACCTTGATATTGTAATAACAGCACTGATACTCAGTTTGCTTCAAGTTCACTGACCTAAGTTTCCATATGACAAGATATTCAGAAATATAGTAAATTTGCGACAAATTAGTCCAATCTCGTATGCTGCCTGACTAAAAAATGAGTTTATTTCTGTATTTGGTATTTACTGTCCAATTATGCAAATGAGGAAAGACGTAAATCAAAAGAGAACAAGTGAGTGTATCTGTTTGCTTTGCATAATGGCGTAATTCTAAGATTTTTAGTTTTACCATGAAATGATCAAGAGGTTTTGGTGGTAAGTCTGACATGTCATGTTGCCATAGTTGTCCTAATTAAGTACAGTAAATTCCTAAATTTATTACGGTTGATAGCAGGCCAGAAAAAAAAAAAAAATAAAGTCCTAATGAATAGTTAAAATACTTTCTGATGATTTCCTAACTTAAATATTCACCTTTCTTTCTCTTCACACAGTTACAAAGAAACCCAACAGCATTAACTTCTGATCAGATTTCTTAAACTCATTCATGTGATTTTGAGGGAAGAGGAAGAGGGAATGGGTATGAATGGGAAAATAACATCTTCACCTGATGAAATTTGATTTTGAGTTCCCTGTGGTCTGAAGAATGTGTTAGTGTTTGATATTCAGTAGGATATGCACCCTACTTTGAAGTTCTTCTGATAATCAGATTTATACTGTTAAGCTTTTCCTGAACAGAAGACCGAAAAAAAGCGCGACTTGATCAGTCACTATAGATAACTTCATGACAGTTGTGTTTAAAAACCTAAAACAAGTTTAAAGTCAAAACAGCATGGATTTTAGGCCAGATGGTTGCTTTCTGGGATTTTAAAGGCCAGAATGACACACCTGCCTAGGCAAATGATACTCATTAAGTAGGATGTTATCTCTTATATTTATGTTAAACAAACATTCAGAAAATTACCTGAATAAGAATGTTTCAATTGTATCATATTCTGGCAAAATTTTCTTAATTTAGGGGTAAGCCAAATACTTCTTTAAAATGCTATCTGTTAAGACAAATGTGAAGACATAAAAGCTTAAAAAAACTTATATTTAAGGCTGGTTAATTATCTTTGCTCTAAAAGGACAATTTTAAAAGGAGGCATGGTTGATTTCATTTATACCTACCCTATTCAGTTCCAGAAGCACATTCTGGCATTGAAGGATCAGATAATTATTTGAGTTGCAAAATACATTTAAAATTATCGAACCAAACATAACACTGAGAAGTCCACCACTAAAACATGTCCTGTGTACCACATTTACATGTCTTTTAAATACCATCAGGGACGGTGACTCAACCACTTCCCTGGGCAGTGTGTTCCAATGCTTGATGAGCCTCCTGGTAAAGAAATTTTTCCTAATATGCAATCTAAACTTCTCTGGTGCAGCTTGAGCCCATGTACCTCTTGTCCTACATGCTATTTGGGAGAAAACACTGACCCTCACCTTCCTACAACTTCACTGTTCAGTGACGAGGTCTCCCTTGAGCTTCCTTTTCTCCAGACTAAACTCTAGCTCCCTTGGATGCTTCTCACAAAATCTGTGCTCCAGACCCTTCACCAGCTCTGTTAGCCTTCTCCAGACATGCTCCAGCACCTCAATTCCCTTCTTGCAGTGAGGGACCCAGAACAGGACACAGCACTCAAGGTGTGGCCTCACCAGTACCGAGTACAGAGGGACAGTCACTGCCCTGCTCCTGCTGGCCACATTGCTGCTGGTCAACCAGCACCCCCAGGTCCTTTTCTGCTGGACCTTTTCCCCCAGCACTGCATGGGCTTGTTATGACCCAAGGGCAGGACCTGGCACTTGGCCTTGTTGGATCTCACACAGTCGGGCACAGCCCATTAATCCAGCCTGTACAGATCCCTCTGTAGAGCCTTCCCACCCTCCAGCAGATCAGCCACCTACGAGTATATGGTTCCATGAAGCTTTATCCCTCCTTTTCAGGTAAAAATTGTCAAAAAGCAATGCTCCAATCTTTTCTTTGGAACTACTCTAGCTATTACCATAATGAAAAAACCCTTCCTGTTGTCAGACAAATATTGGCCACATACAACTCTAATTGAACTTTGGCATTTTGTTCTTCTCCCCTTATATGTGATCCCCATCTTTATCATATACCTGCAGAATCTGACCTTGCTTCCAGAGACCATATAAATATTTTCCCTCTGCAGCTCTTCAAGGACTGTCCTGTTAAGCAAAGCTGATCATCTCGCCTGCTTGCTTTACCTTCTACACAGGGGAATTCCCTTCTCCTAAGATTCTCAGAGTAATTTCTTAAAAACTAACCAACCGTTATGGACTACTGAACCCCAAGCTTGTTGTCTGCTGGGACCCCCAGGCACCTGGCTGTAGCAGAGCAGGAGGACTTAGAGAACAGAAGGTGAGCTATTCCACACTGGGCCTCAGAGCAGGGCCTGCTAGGCCTAGGCCAGGACGACTAGGCCTCCTACGTTCCACCTGCGTATAGCAAGATAAGGTTGTTTTTCAGTAGCACTGGGCTTAAGGTGGAGGTATTAGTGGAATAGAGCAGTTGCACCGAGCATAGCATCGCTGTCTTAACTCGAGATGGTTTACATGTTTCTTCATGGGCTCACCAATAGAATGTACTTGTTAACTGTAAACCATTCTCTCTGTATATAAACTGCCATCTTAGGAAATAAACCAGAACGTGAGTTATTAATCATATTGATTGGACCTCTCGTTGCTTACCCTCTGGTCTCGCCAGGTCGCAGCTTCACCTGGCAGCAAGGCTGCTCCCCAGCCACACAGACTGCTCACCAGCCTTTGCTGGTCTTTGTGGCTCATCCAACCCCGGCACTTGTCACTGACTTCTTTGGAGTCTTCATTTCCTCTTTCTACCTTTCTTTCTTTCTTGGTTGACTCACTGTTCTCCAAAGATCATGCCCATCATATGTTTACTCAACAGAGTAAACCTCTGCTGCTTTTGAGACCAGACAGCTGGGACTGTTGGCCCCAACTGATCCAAGGGATGTTAGACACCATGTGGCATCATGCTCCGCATGGGAAGCTGGGGGAAAAGAAGGAAGGGTGGACATTGGGAGTCATGACATTTGACTTCTAAAATGACTGTTATGTGTGATGAGGCCCTGCTCACCTGAAGATGGAGGAACACCTGCCTGCATATGGGAAACAGTGAATGAATTCTGTATCTTGCTTTGCTTTTGTGTGCAGCTTTTTCTTTCCCTTTTAAATAGTTTTACTCAACACATGCACTTTCTCAGTTTTACCCCTCCAATTCTCTCACCCATCCCAGCTGGGGGTGTGATCAAGTGGCATATGATGCTTAGCTGGGATTAAGCCACAACACTTCCACTTTATTCTTAACCCTGAAGAGCTCATGCATGAATGGAAGTGTGATAGCTGAATGTACTATTAACAGAGACTGACATATTCTCTGTAACTCTGAAGCTACCTTATCTCTGATCTGACTGTGAAATTGAGCCCCTGGAGACAAACTGCATCTCTTGCCATGATGTGACTCCAGCTGTCAGTGAGACAGCTGCTTGTTCCCTTGTCACACTGACTTCCTTGCAGGTGGGTGAATAACCTGACAGCTAATTATGCTGTGGTAAGTCTTGCATTTTCATTAGGCATAGATGAACACTTCTTTGTACTGGACCTATACAGTGTCAGGCATAGTTGGTGGACCTGTATGGTCCAGTGCATAAGCTCTTGCTCCAGAAGTACTAGAGTTTATTTTCTTTTTATGCAGATAAATTAGAAAAATATGAATATCTAACCCCAGATCTTTCTGCTGTTTTACCTGGGCATAAATTTATTGATGCCATTGGGATTTTACTCTGAGCAGATTTGCCTCAGTACGTGTTCTACTTTACACTGCAGAGCTGGAACAGCATTTGGTTTCATACCTATGTATGTATCAGCTTTTCCAATTCTCCCTATTTCCCTTCAGCACAAAACAATAAAACTATGTTGCTGGTTTAATCTGACATTTAAAAGCTTATAGCATACTAATTTGGTTGTGCAACAGCTGAAATTTCTATCTGGTTACTGAATCCAGCTAATTATCAGATTTGGAGTGAAAAACTGGCAGATTAATTATTTAAGATTACAAAGACTGTGTCAGGGAGGGGTAAATATGGATATGGATCCTCAAAGAATTCATAGTAGACTGTGACGCTGCAGAACTCATTTGAATATGTCTCTAAGGCTTTCTACTATTTCCCCTCTCAATATTACCTAGGGAAGAGGAATTCTTAAGTTATACTTATCCTTTCTTTCTTTAGAAAAAGCAATGGGTAAGTAGAGTTACATATTTCATATTTCATAAAGTTAATATTTCAGATTTCAAGATAAAAATTGCCATCTATGTCTCCTGCAGGTGTACATATTTCAGGTGGATTATGTGATCATTATCTAGTCTTCCTAACTTCAGTTTTATGACGGATCTTGGAACACATCTTTGAAATGCTGGACTGACAAGTTTAGAGGTGAAAGCCTTAAAGCTTGCAAAATAGTCTGTAAATAGTTCATATGTAATTAAGCTTCTTGTTATATTGTGAGATTAGCTGATGTTTTGCATAAATCTGTTAGGGGTCTTAAAGTGTTCTTTTGCCTTACCTCAACAAAACTATAAGGCACTGGAATTAACTCAACAGGAACTGATCCTGTATTTAAATACTGTACTGAGTAGTCCTGTGTTCCAAATCAGTGTGGTCATTACTTCAAGGTCTCCTTATTCTCATAAAGATGGAAATGATCCTTAGTGCGCATGGAATTTTACAGACTTACAATTTAGTCATGGACGGGCTAACCTCAGAGTGATTTGGAAATGCCTTAGCTTTTCTTTAATGAAACCACCATAATGCCATTGGATGCAGTTTGGGTTGTACTCTTCTATATGCATAGTTTGAATACACTGAGAGGTTGTCGACTGCTGCTGAGAAGAAGCTTTTTCTAAGAAAACCGTTTCCTAGCACAGACTTCCCAGTACACAATTTCTTGGCTAGTAACAGCTTGGCTTAATTTATTTGTATCCTGAGCCAGGTTATGGTGGATTTGAATAAAAGTCCATCTCATCTGTGTCCCTAAATAGCTTTATATATCCAGAGACAAAAATTCAACTAAAGGCAGTGCCTTACAGAAAGAAATAGAATTGTTTTCCCCTTCCTTCACAATCTTGTGCATGAAATGTACAACAGTTGCTGAGACGAAGTGTGTCTCATGAGGGCTGAGGTCCCATGCTGAGGAAATCAACAAATGAAAAGGAAGTTTACTTCAAGAAGCAGTAGGAATACTAGTTAATTATATCTCGTATAGAATAAATTATGTATTTAAATTTTAAAACCTCTGACCAATTGTGTAGGGGGAAAAAAGTAAAGCTTCAACTTTTGTTTCAGGACAGTGAGTTTCATGACAGAAATGAAGAGTTTATGTTATACAAGAAAATTTTTTGTGCATCTTTTCAGCACTAATAGGCTTGCTGCCTGATAGTCCAGGCTGCAGTTTGTCATGTCTGATGACTCCTTAGTCTTTTCAAGCAATTGGAGCAATTGCCTTCTGCACTGTCTGTATCAGGTACCGACTCACTCTCACAGACAGAGCTCAATTAGCTCCTGGAAAAAAAAGCAACTTTTAAAATATACACTGACCTGCACCATGAAAGATAGGTAGACAAGAGTCACACAAAACCAAAATATTAACGTGTTCAGGCAAGACTACCATGGTAGCTGTGATACGCTCTTTATTCTGTTCTTTTTAATTTTTAAGTGCTATTGTGATGTAAGGAATTTTTTTAATGACTAGAATTAATTATCCTGATAGCTGCTGTCTGCTATCCTGTAACCAACTACCTCCTGGTTAAGCATATACATATGGAAGTGTGTCTTGGATCAAACCTAGGACTGGAGCCCATTAGGAAAAGCATAAACCAGTATTTGTCATGTGATTCTGTGGCTTTTGAGACACTTAATACACGTTAATTGAAAGTGTCATTACCAATGATCATTTAAGAACTCTTTTTACAGTTTATTCACAAACACACAGGAAGGACAACAGGATAACCATAACAGAGACAGTGAAAGTAAACTGAAAATTAAAGAGAAGTACAGGAATAAAAAAAGGAGTGTGGAAAAGCAGTTGAAAAAGAAGAGGAACAGCTTCTATAATGATGTCAGGGGACCTTGTTCCCACTGATTTTTAAAACTTCAAGAAGATGACTTACAGCAGAGTTTAGAACTGAGTTGCTTTTAAAAGTACAGGTCTATGGGCTACAGTTTTGCTATAACAAACAAAAAGTCTGCTTCATGGATTTTTGTTTATTTTTACATACTTCATCAATTTTTTCTCCCTTGTAAGAAGCTCTGAAAGAGCAACTCTAAAAATACAACAAGTGGTTGGCCTGGCAAATCTCTAGGATTATCTGGGAAATGAAGAGATTTAGCTGATTGGAGAAGGTTGATCCATACTTTTGACTCTGAAAGATATTCCAAGATCTGTCGTATTTTTTCTTCCCCACTGGCTGCCTCCAGACTGCAGTTGATTTTGTTCTATATAATCTTTGGTGTGATCTTTTCTTCTGTGGCTGTGATATACTGATAATAACATAATTTTTTTTTTTTGTTAGTGTTTGTGTTAGGAATAAGACAACTTGTTATTATGAAATTGTGAGAAAGCGGGCCTGTCTTTAATATGTTGGTGAAGATAAGCAAAAATAACTAGTGACAATTTTTTTTCCTCTCTTCAGATTACCTGCCAGTACAATTTCACAGGGCTTTGATACTTTGAGGAATTGAATAAAGTTTAATTTGTCAAAGAGAACAGTCCCTCCTGCAAGACTAATTCAGAAACTGTGTAAGCTTCTGTCTCAGTTTATTCATGGGATTTAGTTCCATTGGTTTCAAACATGTTACATCCCTAAAACTATTTTCAAATTGTGTGCTTTATTTTTTCTAATATCAATTTATATTCCTAAATAGTCATATATGATTCATCTTCCCATATTCTGTAATTTTTAATACCTCTTCCAAAACCTGGCACGATTTCCTCACAAATTAAGTAACAGTAACAGTTTAAGAGATTGATCCCACTGATGAACAGGTTGTAAGCTTGATTTCAGGAGGAGTTATAGGCTTAAGTAGTATAGGCTGGGACTTGCTCAAGGTACACTGAATAATATTGGAAAACATAAGGTGAGTAATTTCTTAAATTAAGCTGAATTTTGTGCTTATTGAAAGAAATGCTAAAATTTGGACTACCTTCCAAGTAAGAAATTCAGACTCAGAAAGAAATGCATTCTTAAAACCTTGAAGTAATAAATGTGCCTGGACCTTTAGGAAAACAAGATGATATGAATGTCTAGTAAGTAGGGAAAAAATGTATTTGTGACATGATAAGACTATGAAATCAGTTTTGTGTTTTTATAATACTGAATTCTTGCTTCTGAAAATCTGGTGTAGAATGCAAGAGCAAAAGAATTCCTCTCTCAACTTAGCTGCCTCAAGTATTGCACTAAATCAACTAAAAATATTAATTGCATAATCACAGAAAAGGCCAAGGTGGAAGGGACCCACAAGGATTATTGAGTCCAGCTCCTGGTACTGCACAGCACGATTCCCAAGAGTCACACAATGTACCTGATGGTGTTGTCCAAACACTTGAGTTTTATCAGGCTTGGTGCTGTGACCACTTCCTTGAGGACTGTGTTCAAGTACTCAATCACCCTCTGGGTGAAGAACCTTCTCCTTACAGCCAGCCGAAACCTGCTCTGACACAAGCTCAGGCCATTCCCTCGGGTCCTGTCACTGTCACACAGAGCAGAGATCAGTGCCTGCCGCTCCTCTGCTCCTCGCAAGGAATCTGTACCTGCAGTGAGGTCTCTGCTCAGTCTCTTCTAGGCTAAACAGACCAAGTGACCTCAGCCACTCCTCACATGGCTTCACCTCAAGGCCCTTCAATGTCTTCATTGCCCTCCTCTGGACACTAATAGCCTAATGCCTTATGTTTTGGCACCCAAAACTGCACTCGACGTGAGGCTGCTCCAGTGCAGAGCAGAGCAGGACAGTCCCTCCCTTTCTTGGCTGTGATGCTGTGCCTGATGTCCTTTAAGACAGGGGTAGCCCTCCTGGCTGCCAGGGCACTGCTGACTCATGATCAACTCTCTATTAAACAGGCTCCCAGGTCCCTTTCTATGGCACTGTTTTCCAACATCTCATTCCTCAGTCTGTTTGTACATCCAGGGTTTCTGCATCCCAGGTGTGGAATCTGGCACTGTCCCTTGTTGAAGTTCATGTGGTTGGTGATTGCCCAGACCTCTAATTTGTTGAGATCTCTCTGAAGGGTCTCCCTGCCTTCAAGAACCAGTTTTGTATCATCATCAAATTTATCAGTATCCCTTTCAGTTCTGTGTCCAGATCATTTATGATGTAGAAGAGCAGAGAGCTGAGGATGGATCCCTGTGGAACCCTACTAGTGAGACATCACCAGTCTGATATGTCACCCCATTTATGTAAGCCTTTGTGCCTGACCCCTGAGCCAGCTGCTCACCCATCCCATGATGTGTTTATCCAGCTATGTGCTTCACATTTCTTCCAGAAGGATACCAAGAGAGACAACATAAAAAGCTTCACTGAAATCCAAAAAGATTACATCAGCTGACTTCCTTTGATTAACTAGCTGAGTTACCTTGTCACTAAAGGAAATCAGATGCCATATGTTGAAGGAAAATTGCATATTGATAATCTAATTTTTGTCTTATGGGAGCTTTCACTTTTTTTTACCTGTTAAGATTTTGCCTGCCCATGCAGCACTCTGAGGTCAAAGTACGGTTGTGGGTGTCTAACCTGTAAAGCCAAAGGCACTTGCCAGCAAAGCTAGAAACCTCATTGGTACTTCTGTTTGTAGAGATGTGATAAGGTTAAATCTTATCCCAAATTATCAAATTCAAATTATCTTTTGTTTCTTCTTACAAAGACCTCTTAACCAAATCTCTTACTCTCTCCCCTAACCTCTCTTTCTTCTTCAGATTCTGTACTGGAGGAGAATGAAGATGGTCAGCAGAACAATCCTGAAGAAGAAATCCTTGAATGTGGCTGTGAAGGCAATAATTTATTATGGTGTGATAGTAAACAAGAATCAGTTACAATCTGAAGACCCACAGCTTACTTAGTGACAGGAGTCTCCTTCTTCCTGAAAAAAAATTTGAAGCATCTCTTTTCCAACAAACAATAGCATATTGGTTTTTTGTGTGTGTCCTGTGCAAACCAGAAAAAAAAAGTTTATTTGGGTTAATATTTAGGATTTTATCCAAGAAGACTATATTATGTGTTGCTCCAAAATTGATCTTTCTTAGTCATTGTTTACCTGAAAATGTGAAAAATGCCAACACTGTCTCTACTTTCTACTAATTTTCATTATACTTTTCTTAGCTCAACTTTGGATTTTCAAGAGCTATCAGCTTAAATATCAGTTCTTTCATTCTGCTTTCCTACATGAACAAATTCTTTGAATACTTTTCTATCTCAATATTTCAGAATGATATTCTGTGCTCAGTTTCTTTGTCAAATATTATTTATTGTGCATGCTTCTGAATGACAATGCAGGGACCTATATTTTTTCTTAAGATTTTCATTCCTTGACAGAGTGATGCTGGATTCTTTAAACTGAGAAGCAGCAGGAAAAAACAATTAGCCTTTATATTCTGTATATTTTTTGGAAGATGTTCTTTAGTTTGTTGGCTTCCTATACAAGAGCCTGTGTGCATTTTATGTAACTGCCAAATTCCTTCATAGTGCAAAAATAAGTTCCTTACTAATTAATTCATAAAACTCTATCTACTTCTGTCTACAAGAGAGATGCTGTTTGTATTTTTCTTTAAAAAGCCACTTTCATTCAGTCTGAACTGAAATTGTTTAGTTCCACTTCTTGTGAGATGACAAAGGTTGAATATATTCAGCATGTATTCAGAGAAATTAGAATATAGCTTAAATATATTTTTTCATTTCTACACTAGAATTATGCTTCCATATTTTCTTAAATTGTATGGTTTTTTTGTTGTTTGTTTGTTTGTTTGTTTTGCTTGAATCCTTTTAAAATCTAAAAAAATTAAAAGCTGAAAGTACATTATTTGATCTTTATATTTCCATTTAAAAACTTTGCAGTCTTGGGTGAAATCCAGGGCTTGCCATTGATTCAGTAAACATAGATCTCAAGTATGCTTATTAGTCTGACATCTGAAATAGTAATGTGCACCAGAACACATTATTTAGAGAGAAAAAACCCCAATACAGGCATTAGAGATCTTTTTAAAAGTCTGTATTTAGGACTTTGATGCTTCTAAGGCTGAGATGCTTCTAAATAAAAAAATAAAAATAAAAGGTAAGTTCAGATAACAGTTTTATATAGTTAATAAAACTTTTTTTGTCCTACAAGAAAATGATGTTATTAGCTTGAGACTTTAATGTTTCAGTCTAATAATGAAAAAAAAATCTTCCTAGACTTTTAAAATAGGAAAGCTTGGAGTGTCAAAAAAACCCTTCTAATATTTGATTTATGATCCAGTGTTTGATCATTAACCTAAGTGCTTTTTAGAACTGCAATATTCATCAGCTTTGAGGTATAACATGTTTCTCATGAGTCAGACAATAGCTGCACCTGGATCAGGATTGTCCCCTTACCTATTGTTCTTTTGACCATGACACACACGCTCTTATGACTTATCCCTTTTCAGTAAAAAGTTAACTCTGGTTGTAAGAACACCTGTGTTTCTTTTTGATTGAGAAAGGGGAAATGAAATCCTCTCTAAGAGCACACCTGAACTAGAATTGAATCCAAATTAATAGAGTTTAGAAAAAATAGTTCTGACTATACAGTTGTTGCAAGTAATAAAGCACATCGATCAATACTCGAGAGCATGCCTCTTTTTCCTACATCTTCCAGTTTTCTGGACAGTTTAAGATCTCTATCATTATGGTCTTGTTGAAACAAAATATTTATGCATGACAAAATTCTGTCTACAAGCCATTAATGATCCTGCATGAACACTGAAAACTATAGCAACCAGATTCAGATTCAAAGAATTCAGATTCTTCTCCCTTCTGGGAAAAAAGAAAAAAAAAAGTGCAGAAAAGATTCTCCCTATTATAGTGTTGGTTTAAGAAATATGCTTCTGGGAAGCTGATCCTGGCTGGAAATGTATGTGTAGCATACAAATAAGGTGAAGTATTCTTGAACAACAATTAGACTGACTTTTTGAGACTAGCTAGCATAACAATATATTCTCACATAAAAAAGCTTTGGAATAATGTTCTTAACCAGGACATTTTAATGCTAGGCTTCAGTCCAGTTTGAATAGTAACACCAGAGCTGTAAGTCCCTTCACTGAAAATATGGGCATATTCTAGAAATGCTGATTCAGCTCAAAAACAACAATGCAGGTGTTACTATTCTGATAAAAGAAAAAAAAGAAAAGAGATTTCAATCTGCTGTCTTGGAGCCTGAGTACATACATGATGCCAGTGAAGCAGACTACCAAATACCTGTTGGATTTTTCAATCCAACAGTTCCTCCCATGAATGATTCTGCACTATGCCACTGTTACTACTAGGAGAATCTAAACTTTTTCTGATAGAGTAACATTGCAATACAAGATCAAATCTAGGAAACTTGTCAACAAAAAAAGAATGAAAATACAATAGAAAATACAGTTATCAAATGAAAATCCATTTGCAAGCAATTTTTGCATTGCTTATCTTCATACCATTTTCCGTTTCTTTTATCCTCTCCTAAGTGAGTAGGCAGGTATTGAGGTAATTTTTATATTTTGAGTAAGTATAGCTGGAAAGTAGGTGTTTGAAACTAAAAGCAGAAGTACTACACTTAGCATAACAGTTACTGGACTTTGAGCTCACGCTTTTTTGCCCCTAAGAGGCACTGGCCACTGTGAATATTTTAAACTCAATATATGAGAACAAGCTACACTGAGCTGGGAATATGCTCTTGTTCATTGTAACAAAATTTTGTATCTATAAGAGCACAGTTAAAACATACAGCATTCATGTCCAGGCATTACTGAGACAGAAATTATGTTGTGTACTTAGGAGCATGCCGGCTATTTCTTTCCATTAGAACTTGAGTTTAAAAGCTTTGGCTTAAATTCTGTCTTTAGCATTGGTGTCCCTTCCATTTTCCTTTCAAATTCTTTTCTCATTTTTTCCCTTCAGGATTTCTTTTTTTTTTTTTAATTTAGAATTGAGGCAGGTTTTGTTTTGTTTTTTTAATGTGCCTTTTAATTCAAGGAAATAGTATATTTCAGTAACTTTTCTCACATTCTGAAATAGTATATTTCAGTAACTTTTCTCACATTCTTCTTTTCTGCTTTGACATGTAGCAGAATGATTGTAGTTTTCTTACCTGATTCCTTTTTAAAAAAATTTAAATTTTCCACCTCTAGCTGTTTTTCCCATTGGTAACAGAAAAAGAATGTGTAAGTTCTCTCAGCTCTAACTTCTCAAAGCTTCTATAGACAATGACAATTAGAACCAAACATATTATTCTTTCTCTATTGATGTTTTAACTCAATTTTCCCAACAGTCTTCTCCATTAACTTCAATAGACAGAGCACTAATTTTTGAAGGGTATTATAAAAAACATTATTAGTTCTTATAATATATAACCACATACTGAATTTCACCCATTTTACCTGGAAGTAAAATCATTTGGTTCTTTTGTCCTCTTCTGTAATAACTTTTCTAGGTGTAAGAGTTTTAAAGGTGGGATAAAAGGAAAGGCTTTACTTCTTTTCAGACACATTTCTAGGGAAGTAGAGATGTTTGCCTACAGGTTTGATTCTACTGATCCAGTACTTCTTTCTTGGGACCAAGGTGCTAGGTAACAAATAATTTCTTCACTTCTATGATTCATCCATATTTCTTCTTTTCTTCCAAGCATTATCCCAATCATGTTGGATATAACCACACTTTAAAAATATCTTCTTGGCCATTGCATGGTGCATCTTAAAAGAATTTTCTCTAGCAGAATGGTAAGGCTGAATTACAGGAATCATGTGAATGCTGGAAAAGTCTCCATTACTACTGAACAGGGCCTGTTCTAACCACAGCTATTATGGTGATGATAAATTATTATCAGTGTGAGAAAATTACTGCTCTTAGTAGCATCCAGGAAGTGTGAAGTAGTCCTTCCTATATACCAATGCCAAGGAGGTACTCCTGAATTAAGATACTTGACTATTTTGTATTTTAATATATTAAGATACTCAAACTCATGGAAGCCTCTGCATGAAATTCTGGTATAATGTTTTACTGCAAAGTATTAACATGGGGGATGTGTGCCTGTGTCTCGATATGCAGGTGTGTAGAATTCTGTCTGTGCTGTTACAGACAGACTTTATTGTGCACTGTGAGATTCAGAATAATGTAGACACATTAGACTAGTCAGTCTGCATTAGGATAGCCAGATGTAAAATTTAAAGAAAAAAAAAGAAGAAACTAATCTTTTCCCAAAGAGCTGCAAATTTCAGAGAGAAATTAATGCTATTTATTTTATTATGTTCACAAAGTATTTTTCTTGTGTCATCTGTTTTGGAGTCTTCCAAGAAATCCTGTAACTTCATGGCTGTGACACTGGTGTATATTGCTCACCCCTTTTGGTGCTATGATTCTTAGCATTCTCATGTGCTCTATTTAGATCAGTGTATTCAGGGACTGATACTTTCAGTTACTCTGAGGTAAATGACTTCTAATGGCTTTAATTTCAGCTGTGCTGTGCTGTGGTAAATGAAAGAGAATCCAGACTGAGACAAAAATATTTGGTTAACTGGTGGTTCACTGCTAGACTGATATAAAAATTACATGTGAATGGTCTCACACAAAAAATGTCAAGGGTCAGGTAGAGGTTTGGGTCTTGCAGTCCTCCACCAGATGAAGAGTGCTGACACATAGTCAGCATGTCAGCATAGGATATTACAGAGAAGTCGATAGAAGTGTTGTCATCCAAAAATTTTGAAGGAATGCATAGCATCAGTATTGTAGTTCTCTTACAATATCACTAAAGACTCTGATAAGGAGAATTATTTTACAGAAAATTAGATTACTGTCCTATGGCAGTGCTGGAAATTAGTAGCAATAGGACTTCTGATAAAATTTTGGCCTTGTTGGATCTATTATCTTATTCTGTCTTGTTGTCATAAGGTTACAGTTACATTGCACATTGTAGGATTGACTATGTCACTGTTGACATGCTACTGCAGTAATTGACTGAGTTCTTCAGTGCTAGATCTTTAGGATTTATTACTATGTTTATAGATAGATAATGTATATTGTAAAATGTAAACTTGTAATTTTTGAAAATGTTTGAGAAAATCAGACACTGAAAGTACATTGAATGTTTTTGAATGTAGGATTTTCTTAATAAATGTTTTCTTGAATGTACCTCAGACATATATAGTTAAGCATGCTGCTATCAAAATAGAATACATTTAAAAAGGTTTCTGTTACCACTTAACTGCTCTGTACTCTAAATAAATTCTAAATTATTTAGCTCCAGCATGTTTATAAATGTATTTATTACTCTCTGTAAGACATTGATAGGTAGTCCTTGTAAAGGAGGGAAACTTCTTAGGCTTTGGGTCCTATTATGTCATCTTTTTATATGGCAACATGCTGAGAAATACAAGGCAATAAAGCCTGTTATTTACAAGGCTATGTCGAGCTTCTCTTCTGATAAACACTTCTATGAAGTTTGTGCATATCATTTCTTCAGTCTGATATTAAAGCAATGTCCTCTTTCTGACAGATGAATCAGCTTATTTCTGGCCATCTGTAGTGCATTCACTCAATTTGCAGCATCACCTAAAGAGGAATGCTTTCCACCTTAGAGCAAATCAGCAAGTCAGACCCATAACAAACACTATACGGAAAGTACAGCCAAGAAAACATTTATCCACAATTAAGAGATCTTTAATATATTAACCTGGTATAGAAGTACTAATTACTTTTAAAGATGTAGAAATGCAAAATTTGTATATCAAGCCTCATTCCTAACTCTCTCTTGGTTCAAGGCAGGGCAGAATTGTGACTTTTAACTGTGAAAAACTGTGAAAGCAATCAACTAGATTTTTTAAACAAATCCAATTGATGATATAAAATCATATTTCAATAACTCATATGCTTTTTATTTAGCAAGGAAAATCCCCATTCTGAACATTTCATTATGAGCTTTTCCTCAACATCCTAAAACTGACTTAACTGGGACTTTCACTTATCCTTTTATGTTCGGCATCCTTACATAAAAATATTTAAACTTAAACTGAAAAGACATGGTGTGGGCCATTTTTGCTCTAGCTCCACAGTGATTTTGTGGTCATGGTGAAGCTCAGTTGCAGCTGTTTTAGCCTCACAATGCATCCTACATAGAATTTATTTTCTCAGAAAAATGTTCAGAAGCTGATTTGGACATGATCTATACTTTAATAAACAAAAAGAGAGGCACAAAAATATGTGCAACCTGCCACGGGTCTGAGATAACAAAGGGGCATATCCAGAATAGATTTCTTCAGACTAAGGGGGAGCTGCAAAATTTGCAGTTTGGAGTTTATGGCCTTTTGCCACATCTTTGTGTTCTGCATAAAAACATGGTGAAAATCTAATCTGCAATCAGTCCGGTGGTGTGTAACTCCTCCTGGTGTACTTAAATAAGTGTTAACTGACCTTAAGGCTTGAAAAGAAGGTCCAACTTGCATCTGAACACAGTTCCTAAAAACATCATATAGAAACTTTGAGTATTACTTTTGAGTATTTAAGATTTTCTCCACTGTGTTCTCCATGAGTTGCTGAGTTCACTGGGTATTCTATTGTGGTTATTTTCTTATCAGAAAAGATAATCAGTGTTCTGTGAATGTGAATGTGAGTATTCTGGTACAAGAGCCTATCTTCAGTCACTTATACTTTGTGGTGCTCATTTTTAAAAGATCCCCATTTTAGCTTTTAAAAGTAGTATTCTTTATGTTTTTTGTGTTGATGACTTACAAAAATGAAAGATTAGTTTCTGTGCAAGTATGAGTTCTTCATTATGAGTTCCTCACTTCAAGTTCTTCATTGCGAGACATGACTTTGTGCTGGAGATGCTTAAAATTTTTGCTTTGTGTGTTATTTTAACATAATATCATTTTTGGTAGAGGAAGGCTGAGAGCTTCTCAAAAGGGAATATTGAAGTCAGATATTCTGACTGTATTTTCCAGATGGCTTAAACTTGCAAGAAAGAAATGTATTTACTGTGAATTATGAAGTGGTGAAAAATTTGTACTGTTGAGATACAACCAACATTTATTTTGAATTACTTCTCTTTTTCCATCAAGAACTCTTGGTGATATCACATATTGCTATAGTTCCATATCCTTTGTCTTCCAAAAACAAAGCACAGTAGAGGTGTAGTTTACTTGTAGCTTTCCATTTGGGATTTCAAAAAAATCACAGAATATTTAGCTGTGGAAACACAAGATACCTTGGAAATCCCCATCAGTATCAAATTGTTATACAGCTACACTTTTGTTCTTCTGCATCTGTAATTAAAGCTCAGTTGTTGCAGAGGACTCAAAGATGACTTTTCCCCCCAAGTTTTTATTGAAAATGCTTCTGGTCAATTCCTTATCTAACTGGAAGCTGAAGTCTTGCAACAGTTTTTGACTCTAATATATTTTTGATTCTAGTGTATTCAGTGTATGTGAATATATCCCAAAGGATTTCACTCACTCCCAACAATGAAAAAATTTGTATTGTTTCTTTTTAATTTATGTATATTTCCTCTAATTGTGAGACATGAAGATTCTTTGTGTACATTTTCTCTTTTTTCGCTACATTATGATGAGCACTGTATTGGACACATAGTGGCTTGTTTAACTGAGCTTGCCCAAGCAATATAGGAGAAAGAGAATGTATTGCTAATTATTCCAACCCTGCAACATCAATATGAATGTTGTGTTAAATATTAAGTGTTTGGGCAATAATGGGGGAAAATACTGATCTGTAATGTAACCATGATAAATTTAGCATATTGTTTTGTATACTGGTTTGAAAGCAAAACCGGTGAGACTCCAAGTACAATTATATTATACAATTTAATATAGAGAGAAGAAGCAAACAACAAAAAAGGTAAAACTAAACTAAACTAAACTAAATACAATAGTACAAAGGACCACTGACAGAATCAGAATGCAAACCTGCCACCCTGTTGGTCAGGATGTTGGAAGCAGCCTGAAGTAAGCTCTCCCCGCGTGGCAGATGTGGCTCCGTTGGAGTAGAGATGATCCTCAAGAAGTCCAGTCTTCCTCTGGGTATCCAGTGGAAACAGGCTCCCTTGGTGTTTGGGATTGCTGGTTTTATCCTGGTGGAAAGGCTTTGGCTCCTCCCACTGGGTGGAGCATCTCACAATGGAATGAGGTGATGTTATCAGTCATGTGAGAGGCCTTAAATGGCCCATTCACAGGTGATGTCCCTCGGAGGAGGATGGGTGGGGGAGGAGATAAGAAGGCCCTGCCTTATCTGGTGTTATCAGGTGTTCCATTAACAGAAGGCATCTGCCCTCTTTCCACTCCTAGAGTTACAAGAGATAAAGAACAGTATCGCCGGACAGGTTTCAACAGATGAGAATAGAATACACATTTTTGGTTACATTTTTCAAACCAAGACACATTTGAATAAATGTCATCAGGTTAATAAGAGAGAGAGTAATGCCCCTGTAGACACTTATATTGTTTTTAAAAGGGAGATCAAAAATAAACTCAGTTTCTTTATGCAACAAAAATGGAGAGGGGAAGTGACTGAAGGAGCTTGGTGACTGGACACTGAAGTTTTCTATGCAGCAACAGGAAACATTGTGATGCTGTGGACAAACTTACTGGTCTATTCCTTCAGAATATCAATTACTACATTTACCACTTGAAGGAAAGAATCCAGAATATTTGCATCTTGTCTCCTTTTCTTCTGCTCTCTTGCCTTCTCCTACACTTTCCATATGTACAATGAAAAATTTGCAATATAATCATGATTTTTTTTTTTCCTGGAATATGTAGCACCTGGTCAAAGGGAAATTCAAATTGTAACTTCTCAGCATTTGATAATTTGTTATCAGGGAATGATCTGGGCATGGAGGGCCAGAAGGTTCACCTGCAGACAAGTTTGAACTGATTGGACCCGAGAATAACAGGACAGAAAGACTCTGTATACAAATGAAGATTCTCTTGGCAATAAGGCACATTGCAGTGTTGTCTTGTAACAATTGGTCAGGGACGAGTGCCCAGAGGTCACTTTTGGGCAGCAGAGCCTGGCTGGGGAATGGATCCGATGCCAGATGTACATAAGGTGACAGAGAGGTTAAGAGACAGTCTAAATGTTTATTTTCTGCTTTTGGCTCATAAGGATTTGCAATATTGGATAGGTATTTTTGTTTGCTTTTTTTTTTACTTTTTGATAGCAGATCAAAGTTATTAGATCTTGTAGATAACTGGAGAAGATTTAAAAGCTGGATTTTTCTGTGTAGCTGTCCTTTTGAAAGCTGTAGTTTCTTGCTAGCGGTCATAGGTTCTGATTTTTTCTGAGGCAATATGAGAGGTAAGATTGACAAGCTGGTTTAATATACTTTCAGCTAACAATTTTCCAGTACCAAGAAATAGACAAGAAATTTGTAGAGGTTTAGGAACAGTGTTTTGAGGCTTCTTGAAGTAACAAATAACCTTTTAAAATTTTCTTTTCTTTTATTTTTTCTTCATTAAACAGCTATTTTACAGCTTTTAGAGAAGCTGGGTGAAAACCTAATGAGGACATTTTCATGTGGTGATGAGTCCAAGCACACTTTATTTTCCAGTTCTTGATTATACAAATTGACTTCATGTAGGAACACGATATATAAATTTTATGACATCTTATGGTTAATTGTTTTCTATTGCTCACTATTGTCTTCTGTTGATGGTTTTCCAACTTTGCATTCTGCATGAGGTGACATGAAAAGATAAAGAGTATTTGGAAAGCAATTATAAAATTTATATTGAAGTTTTTGTGCCTTTTAAAAGAATCTGTTCTGTAGAGAAAGGAATTAGCATTCTTGCAGTGCAAAGAGTTTGGAAATTGGTTACTCATAGTGTTGGTTCACCTTACAGTAGCTGCATATTTGGAAGCAGCAGAAAAATATATTGCCAATAATTTGTACGAGCAGAAATCTTATTCTGCTCTCCGAGAATTCAAATTATTAATTACTTAATATTAAAAGTAAAATCTTACATTTAATGGCAGAAAAAACATTACAGAAAATCAGAATTCTCTTAGGGAAGCAAACATTTAGGTGATAAGAAGTTGTGTTCATGGTTTGTAACAGTCTAAATGATGGTGATAATCTCATTGCATTTTTTGCTGATGTGTCAGTTTAACATTTTATTTTGGGTTGGTGTGTTTGTGTGGGTTTTGTTTGTGCGTTTTGGGAGGTTTTTGTGGATTTTGTTTGTTTTTTGTTTTTCTGTTTGTTTGTTTTTGTTCTTGTGGAGCACTAATATAATTATCTCCATTTTACATTTGGGGAAACTGATCTGAGAAAATGCCTTATGAATTTGGCAGTTTGTATACTGAAGACCTCTGCACAGCTGTAGAGTGTCTAATTTCTCATATAGTAGAAAAGGTGTAACCATGGTGAATCCTGCTAAAGCAACCACGTAGCCACAACCCTCTTTCTGTTTCTCTCTGAAGTACCTGTTGTTGAGTAATTACAGATTGACAATGGCTTCTTCAGGGTAAAAAAAAAAGATTCCCAAGTTTTGGGAATCTCACCTTCATTGCCTGCAGCTCCATCATCATGGTCTTTATTTCAAGAAGGCGTCCATACTCTCATTATGTTTTATTTCATAAGTTTTTAATTTGGATCTAAGGTAATGATTACCAGAAAATTTTAAAAGACATCACGTGATAGGAAAGGGAAAAAAAATCACCCCAACAAATGATGGATAGCTAAAACACATAAGAAGAGGGGGAGAAGTAAAACAATTGTTATATATGGTATTTCTGTTCTGGAGATGAAGCAATAAAGTGCAGAGAGTTTTTCACTTCTTCATTATTTATTCAAACACAAAATTAAGTCACTGCTCCTGTCTAGTTTCTATTGGGCAAAATGCCAGCCTCATAAATGCAAGCCCTTAAACTGCACTGACTCCTTCCTTAATCAGCATGTTCATACGCAACATAGATATACAACATATACAACAAATATGCAGCATATCAGGGTTCCAAAACTTGCAAGTAGGTGTACAGTTTAGTAAGCACCCTCCATGTCTTTCGTCATTCTTTTTCCTTTTGGATCAGTGAAAGGAAAACTTCACTCAACACTGTTGTGAACAGTGACCTGCCATTTATAAAATACACCAGGTTAGAAGCAGATATTGTATGCTAAGCAAAGTGGATATTAGGCAGTTACTAAGATAAAAGTCAGACTGAGACTCATGTACCAGTGCAAAATATATGGAGATTTAATAGGAAAATGACCTGGCTCAGACACCAGTCTTGAAGGTAAAAAAAAATATTTTAGTGAAGACACAAACAAACAAACAACCAAACAAACAGCCGAACAAACAAACAATTTCCTAGCATATAGAAAGAAAAAAAAATAAAAACAATGAGGAAATATAACAGATTTTTTTCAGCATGTATTTCCTTAAACATGGAATTGAATTCAACAAAGCCATCAATTTATTTTTTAAAACACTGTTCTAAAGATGTCTGTATGTCTCATATACACATTTTGTTCCCTTATCATATTTTCATTTCTTGTTTATTAGACCCTAATATCTGTCCCTAATGCTTATTTCAATGGGACTAAATCTTCTCTTGTTTTTACTCTGTATTTCTGATCAGTTCTTCAATTACTTCCTAGTGTGCTTTTTGTTCAGCAGTTACTGCATGTACAAAACTCCATGGGAAAAAAAAACTGGCAGTAGTTAAGTCTGAGTATGTTTCTACTCACAGGTCTAACTTAGTAATAATCTGGAGGGTTTGGAGTTTTTTTCTAAACAGCTGCAAGCAAAACAACTTGTGCAGAATTTCTGATATTCTGATTTTAATGAACAAATGTTTTACATGTGTCATTAGATGTCAGAGAACTTGCATCAACACTTAACAACAGAATTTTTTTTGTTTGAGGCTCATGTGAAAAACATTAAGGATGAGCTATTTAAAAAAAGAAAGAAAGCAAGATAGCAAACGCAAGCACAGTGGGACTGGGATTTGAAGGCAAAATCTTACTGAAGAACTCCTATTTCAGGTTTAATTCAGACCTGCATCAGAATAGATAAAGGTGAAAGTGTGTGGGAAGGCAGATGGAGACACTGCAAAAGGTAGTCTTGCCTTTGATGTATTGCAGCTGTGTTCATTATCCAAGAATGGGAACAGCCTTTCTCTCCCAGTTATGAGTGCTATAAAAGAGTGGGTTAGCTTGTCAGAGTCCAGGACAACCCTCTGGCCACCCTGGAGGGTTTGGAGACCGGACAGGGGGGTCTGGGATCTGTACAAGGGGGCCAGCCAGCCTCACACAGAGCCCAGGAGGACACTGCCTCTGATCCCTGTCCATGGGAGTGAATGCCCACATTGTATGAAGAATCACAAGCTGATAGAATTCAAAATAAGTAGTATTTAGTTTATCACAGAGTGTAAATGTAGAATCTAGGATTTTTAGTGTATGGGTTTGTAGAGGCAAGATGGAGGAATTGGAGAGTGGTCCTGTCCTTCTTGTTCTTTTCCCCCATTTTCTGCTGAGTTGTATCACAAGGACTGGTTTAGAGTAGAAATGACATGTTAACATAAGTAGTAAGTACTGGTAAGATTCTGTAAATAAAAACTACCTTGTGGATGGTGGTTGGACCAGAGAAATGGTACAAAGGGTCTGGGATCCTCTGATCCACCCCAGTCCACCACATGTCCTGCTCTGCTGGAGATGCCTTGCAGAGCTGAGAAAGAACTAAGATAATGTACCCTGCCAGGGAGGCCTGGTAGAGCTGAGAAAGAGCTGGGAGATAATGAAGAATAAACAACCTTGGAAACATGCACTGGCGGACTCAGCTTGTCTTCTCTGGCTCCAATGTGAGACCTTTTGGGCAAGAGAAGCTCAAAAGCTTTATTACCTTGGGCAACAGCAACCCTGAGGAGAGTCAGGGAACAGCAGCCTTGAGAGGGAAAGAGAGTAGCGAAAACCCTTATTACCTCGGGGAACTGCAACCCCAAGGAGAATCTCAGGGAACAGCAACCCTGAGATTAGGTGTTTGGAGTCAGCTGGAGTCTGCTGGCTGTGCTGTGAAGATGCAGAGACAGGAGGTTTTGTGAGGAACAAAAATGGTTTTGTGGCCATGCTAAGGACAGGAAGAAGCAAGCTGGAACTACAGAAGTGTCTTGGGTTGCAATGCAAGAGGTATTCTATTCCCATCTGTTGAAACCCGTTGAAGAGGTGTTTTTCTTTATCTCATGACTCTGAGGGGGAGGGAGCAGGTGTCTTTCTGTTAATGGGCCAGCTATTAAAACCAGGTGGGGCAGTGTTCTTTATCTCTTCCTCAACCCATCCTCTGTTCAGGGATATCTTCTGGTAATGGGTCATAAGGGCTCACTGCATGACTGAAAATACTACACCATCCAATTGTGTGATGCCCCATCCAGTGGGAGGAATCAAGCATTTAGAGATGTTTTGAGATTCAGAACAGTAGGACAGCTTGTTTTCCACTGGATTCTGAGAAGAAGACTGGACCAATCTCACCAGTACTGGACCCTTCTACGGGATTATCTCTGCTCCAACAGAACCACATTTGTCACTCCAGGAGGACTTAATTGGTCTGTTACCAACACCCTGATCAACAGGGTGTCAGGTTATGTTCTGACTCTGATANAGTGGGAGGAATCAAGCATTTAGAGATGTTTTGAGATTCAGAACAGTAGGACAGCTTGTTTTCCACTGGATTCTGAGAAGAAGACTGGACCAATCTCACCAGTACTGGACCCTTCTACGGGATTATCTCTGCTCCAACAGAACCACATTTGTCACTCCAGGAGGACTTAATTGGTCTGTTACCAACACCCTGATCAACAGGGTGTCAGGTTATGTTCTGACTCTGATAGTGTTTTTCTTTTTTGTTTGTTTGCTATACTACATTTTAAATATTCTTAGTAAAGAACTGGTATTACTATTCCCATATCTTTGTCTGAAAGCCCCTATAATTTCAAAATTATAACAATTCAGAGGGAGGGGGTTTATGTTTTCCATTTCAAGGGAAGCTCTAGCTTTTCCATGGCAGACACCATTCTTTCCAAGCTAAGACAAGAAGGAAGACAGAAGGAGAGGAAGAGGCAGAGCTGTGTGGATCTACCCATGGGAGGCTACAGAGAAAAGGTGTGAAAGACTTTGAGATAAGAAAGTAATGATGCTTGAAGCCTTTCAAAGTTTTTATGAAGCACTCTGAGTGTCATGGCTGTCTCTACAATGACAAATGTGAACATTATATAACACTTAATCTTCACTGAAATAATTATCTCTTTCAATGAAGTATTTGCTAAGTGGTAGTTTCTCAGTGGATTATGACACCCTGTGTGGATAAAATAGATTTTACTTTTTCTGTCTGTTTTTCCTGTCCATTAATGAACAAGGCACAGAAAATATACTTTCTAGAGTAATGTGATGTTCTCATAAATCTTTTAAGATTGATATAATCTGAGATAAAGAACAAAGGAATTGGTTTTGTTCTTTTCAACTATTATGTTGATCCAAGCAGACTGTTTCAACCTTCCTTCCCATATCTCATTTTATTTACCTATTTTTTCCCCCAGGTGTCAAGTATGCAACATACCAGATATATTTCACACCTAAATGAGTGGACTAATGGAATGGTGTTTGCAAGGGCAGATGTATTTCACACAGGGACTCTGTACTATTATTCACAAGACTATGAGTTATGGTCTGATTTTTTTTTTTTTTTAAGAAAATTGTTTATTTATTTCCATGCTGCTACAATGGAAAGAAAGAAACTGGTTCTAAATGTCAGTGTACTGTAGTGTGAAGCAATTAACTGAGCTATATGTTCCTTTCATTCAGGATAATTTTCTATTAATTGTACTAACTCCTAGACACAGTACATTATAAACGTGCTCTTGAGAATTGCAGCCAGGAATAGCAGAAAATAACACCTTCATAATAATAAACGGAAATCTGTATGGAGTAGGTGGCTCAAGAGAGAGTAAAACTGTATGGTGAATGTGTGACTGTAAGAGGGACTGAGCCTGAAATGTGGATTTATTTATGTACTGAGTGGATATTTTCTCTGTGAAAATTCCTAAGTTTTGCAGTCCCATGCTCTCAAAACTATTTCGATTTTACTCTAGTTACTGGAATGGTCTCCTATTGCTTTTGTCTGGGCAGGTACTAAATTCTCTTTTTATGGTTATTTTTTCTTTTTGCCTCACATCTCTCTCCTTCCAGTGTATACAGTATGTGCTCTAGGATAGCTGACTATCTCCCAGTGCAATGTTTTATCCACCTGCCTAAAGTTAATTCTGGCTTTGAATACCCATAACATGACACTGAAGTTACGTAAAAAATATAAGTAACAGCCATATAATCACCAAATTTAGTGAGGTGAGGTTGTTTTTTTTTCATCTGTAACTGAAAACAAGCAGGAAGATTTTGAGTTCTCAAAGTCAAAACAAAACAACTCTCTTGTTTCCTTCATATCCCACTGACAGCATCCTGTACTTGTAATGGTGTGATCTAACAGACTTAGATCAATATTTTTCATGACTTTAAAGGCCTTCAATGATACCAATGTAACATTTAGAAGCAGATATTCTTTATTCAGCTGGAAGTGCAGGGGGATAGTTCCTCCCAAAGACATGCATCCTGAGCAGAGGAGAGTTTTTGTTTATGTACTGAATTTTGCATATATATCCATTGATTGTCCCAGATTAAATATACATATGATAATCATTTCCCAAAAATCATTAACGTATTTCCCTTCCCCTTTGCATGTGTTCTTCTGTCCTGGAGGTCTCTCTGGTGGACCCTGATAGTTGTGGACCTCAATGTTCCAGGTGACCTGAGCTGGCAGGACTGCATTGAGGCTGGTGAACTTCCAGTTCTCCTTCTTAAACACCAGGCATTTGGAACTTTCCATAGGCCAGTAGTTTCAGAGAACAAGCATTGTGTTAGCTCACCAGGTCCAGGCAATTTATTATCTGATAACATGAAAATGTATATTTAATTTATCTTTTATTTCTAGAAGTACTGAAGGTGATCCAACTACTCTGCAACAACACAGAAAAGCAAAATTCCCAAGACGAATGCCATAGTATCTAGTGGGAACTGTCTCTTATGCTTACCTCAGTGTTATTCCTGAATTGTCGAGCCAGAACTGGACACAATACTCAAGCTGGTGCCTTCACCAGCTGGAACTACCACAGGGAAAAAAACAAAATTCTGCTGATGGTACCAGTCCACAAGCCACTTACTGATAGCATGGGTTTTCCTGTTCATTTTGTCATTCATCCCTGCACTGAGGAACTGAGCAGAATAACACCTATGCTCTTGTCCCATCAATGAACCTCAAGCCATCACAAGAAGATGATGATATGTTGTTTGAAAAAACAACACAGGCAGCTAGTGCATCTTATGCTGTGCACTGAGGAACTGAAGTAAAAGTTGATGGATAACTAAAAATTCAAAAGCAGTTCTGTTCACAGTCTTCAAGTCAGGAGATGTTCTTACTTCTTTTAAAATATTTCCACTTAATATTGTGAGATATTTCTACTTAACTTTTGACTATGTTTTTCATTCTGCTCAATTTTTAATTCTATATATTGTGTAGAGTTAATTAAAAATGTTGTCTTTCTTAAGACTGATCTTTTATTTATGTTCATGAGTCTTTTTTTTTTTTTTTCTTTGAGCAAACAATTCTAGTTACTTTCAGTTTTGTAAATAAAGCCCTAAACAATATACTGAATTTTATTTTCCTTTTGGACAAAGGAACAGATTAGAAATGCAATTCCACTACGGCTTGAGAAGTGATGCATTGCCGTGCAAAAAACTTCTGGATGTTTTTTGTCCTATAGTATCATTAAATGTAGTTGCTTCTGATACTTTGGCATTTGCTATGCAAAGCCTGTATTTTCTAGGATGACAGTGTAACCCCATCTGGCAATTAAGAAGTATGCAGCTGCTCACTCCTTCCCTCCACAGTGGAATGGGAAGGAGAATTAGAGAAAAATAAAATGTGTTAGTTAAGAACAATTTAGTAATTGAAATACTGTTAAAAGAAACCTCAAACAACCCACTAAACCCCTAAATAATGAAGAGGGAGATAACAAAGACAGGAATAAAGTCTAAAAAAGACAAGTGGTGCAAAATACAATTGATCACCACCTGCTGACCAAGCAACAATCAGTCCCTCCTGGTCAGCTCTCTCCAGTTTATATACTGGGCATGATATTCTATGGTGTGGAATATCCCTTTGGCCAGTTCAGGTCCCATGTCCTAAATGTTCTCCCTACCAGCTTCTGGTGCATCTGCTCACTGGCAGAGCAGGAGACACTGGACAGTCCTTAGTGTAAGCAGTACTCAGAAACAGCCAAACCATTAAGTGTGTTATCAACATTATTCTCACATGAATCCAAAACATGGCACCATGCCTACTACTAGAAAGAAAATTAACTTTATCCCTGCCAAAACCAGGAAAGGTACATTTAATTGGCCTTTGGTTGGTTGGTTGGTTTTTAACTGAGGATAGCCTCAAAACATGACATTTTGAAGAATGTTTTTCATCTGTAATCAAGGTTGATAATAGTTTAGAGGACTGGATAAGACTTTGTAAATCTGTGGGCTCTTCTAGGTACCAGACAGCAAAAAACAAAGCTAGATATGTTATGCTAAGTATGGACAACATGGATTATTTAAAAAAAGGAAACCTATTAAAATGTGTGGGCCTGTGTGCTGTCATGTCATTAGATGAAGTTGCTGTCATTATCCAACACTGTCAACATTGCCAGGTCTTGTTTGTGTCCTTAGAAACATACTTCATCTTATGATAAAAAACAGACCTTCTCGAACAGCCAACACTGTTTCCCTGAGCTGTACCCTACAGTTAAATCCATGATTGGTTACTTATAGAATGACACTGTAACTGACCTCGATCTGTGAAGGAAAACCATTCTTGCAGTCTTAGTTACTACCTCAACTCACTTTACAGTTGATGTAGAAAAAATGCTTCTGTGAGAGCAATCTGTCCTACTGTGAACACTGAGTGGGATCAAACATGCCTTAAAGGTGCTCTTTTACTTTCTGCAGGCTACAAGAGTCTTGACAACTGGTCAATATGCAGACTTGTTTTACTGAGATGCCCTTTTGAAAGAGTGGTCCCAGGCATGCTGGTAGGCAGTGGCTTCAGTGAGCAAGAGCTTTGTGTTCAGGACTGTCAATCTATCTTATTTACCAAGCAGAGTTTTGAATTTAACTTAATTAACAAGTGATCTTCACCAACAAGTCCTGACAATGCAAGCATATCTCTATATGAGCAGGAACACCATCATATTTTGTCAATTTTCCTCGTATACATTGCAAATTTGTCAACATTATGCTTTTGAACAGATATTACTTTTTGCTGTAGAACTGGCTGCAAACATGGCCTGGCAGACAACCCCAGAACTATGGCTGAAGTGAAAGAAAATGAAACTGGAATGCAAAGGCTGCGGTCTTTTTACAAATCCTGATTGTATTCATGCAAGACTTCTGAAAGTATTTCTGTAGCAGGTGTCATTCGCTCATGTTAGAGCCAGGAGGAAGCAAAGAGGGAACAATGAAGTCTGCAAGGTAAACAGTGGACTTCGAATAATGGAATATCTTTTGTGAGGTTGCTGAGTGTGGAGAAACTTGGTAGCTGTTGGAGTCAGTGCTGTCACAGCTGATAGCAGTAGAATGTCACCACTTGGAAGTGCTCTGATGCTCTCTGCAATCTTGTACCACCTGTGACAATAGGTAAAAATAACCATTGTATAAATCCTAGACTTCATAAAAATCTCATTCATTTGTTTGTGAGTGATATCAAAGGCCAGTTTCAGGAAGGATGGTAGGCACTGAAGTAGAACAAGTAAAAAACTAAAATACCACCTATTTTTGCCTTGTCCAAACTTGAAAGAGAACTGCTAATTTAATACATATATATTTTTTGATTTAGATTGTTGTGTGAAGTTGAGGATAGAATTAGAATATTTTGGCATTTAGGAGATATAAACAAAAATGTATCTGAGAAATAAGTATTTCTAAAGTTGGTTAGTGGAAAAGTACCACTTTCTTACTTTTTTTTTTTTTTTTTTTTTTTTTTTTTTTTTTTTTTTTTTACAATACA